>JARQOD010000892.1:0-63245 GCA_033576555.1 Oophaga sylvatica
AGCCCAGGGATGAGAGGAGAACATGGTGGAGGCAGCAGGACTTTTTACCGTACACACAGCAGGGGAACAGCTGACAATACTGAACCCCAGTAACACAGGTGCAAGTGTTGACTGTGCACACAGCACTTCCGAGCAGCAACTGGCGGTGTTGGAGACAAGGGTCAGTCAGGGTGTAGGCTGAGGCCTAGTATGCCGTGTGCTGTGGCGCGCACCTGTAATCCTGGCTACTATGGGAGGCTTGGGCTTTTGGATCACATAAGCTTGTCAGTTCTGGTCCATTCTGTGCTATGTGGATCAGTGGTCTTCTCTGTCCTGAGGCCTAGTATGAGTAACTTTAAATTGGAGGCAGCAGGACTTCTTGCCGTACACACAGCAGGGGAAGAGCTGTCATTACTGAACCCAAGTAAAACAGGAGCAAGTGTTGAATGTGCACACAGCACTTCTGAGCAGCAACTGGCGGTGTTTGGAGCCCAGGGATGAGAGGAGAACATGGTGGATGCAGCAGGACTTTTTACCGTACACACAGCAGGGGAACAGCTGACATTACTGAACCCCAGTAACACAGGAGCAAGTGTTGACTGTGCACACAGCATTTCTGAGCAGCAACTGGCGGTGTTTGGAGCCCAGGGATGAGAGAAGAACATGGTGGAGGCAGCAGGACTTTTTGCCGTACACACAGCAGGGGAACAGCTGACATTAATGAACCCCAGTAACACAGGAGCAAGTGTTGACTGTGCACACAGCACTTCCGAGCAGCAACTGGCGGTGTTGGAGCCCAGGGTCAAGGAGGGTGTGTAAATACTATATACAGTTTTTTGTTGTGAATGGGTTTGAGATGAGTTCTGAGCAGAGGCTCCCTCTGGTGGTTACAAGCGGTACTAGTGAGGATTGGGAATCAGGTGTTACTGATTGGTCTTATTTAAGGGAATCATTTTCCCATCAGGGTTGCCGGTGATCAATTGTTCTGGTCTGAATCCTTCTTTCCAGTTTCCCTTGTAGCCTGCTGTGTCGTGTCTGCATCTCCTGCTATCAGATAAGACAATTTCTTATTTTGTGTTTTTGCTATATTTTTGCATTTGGTCCTGCACTTCTGTGGGGGCCTTCAGGGTCCCCCCCGGGGGCTTCTGCCCTCTCAGTTTAGTCCAGCCACTGTGTTTTGTACTTTTGCTTTTTCCAGTTTTTTCAGTGGCTGCTGTTTTTGTTACACCAGAGAACTAATTTAGGTGGTAGAGGTCGTGTGATCTCAGGTGATTTTGAAATTAGTAGAGTTGGTGTTTTTCAGGGTTTTCTGGGATTGCAGTAAGTACCCTTCCTATCCTTTTCTATTTAGATAGTTTGGGCCCCAGCGTTTGCTCATACTATTTTCTTTCTGTGTCAGTATTTCCTCTTGTCTAACCGCCATTACATGTTTGGGGGCTTTCTATTATCTTTGGGGTTCTGCTACGGGGCAGATAGCTTTCCTATTTCTATCTTTAGGTGTAGTTAGTTTCTCAGGCTGTGACGAGGCGTCTAGGACCATCGTAGGAACGCTCCACGGCTGCCTCTAGTTGTGGTGGTTAGTCAGGGTACTGCAATCCCATAGATTCCAACTGCTCTGGTGTATTTCCTTTTTTACCTGCACTCCTCAGCTACCGAAACATAACAGTATCACCGGCCATAAAAATTGTATGGTACTCACAGAAGGGAAAAAATATTTTGAAGGAAGAAAAGTTGTCAGAGATATTTTTCTGTTTGTTGCATTTTTTTTTTCCTCTGTATCTCTGGGTGCTGGGGAGGATCTTTTCTCCCAATGGAGTTTGCACAGTTGTCTGGCCGTGTGGATCAGCTTGCCACTGAGGTTCAGAGTATTGCTGCATATCTTGCTGGGTTGCCTGTTGTGGAACCTAGGATCCCCATGCCAGATTTGTTTTTAGGGGATCGAGCTAAGTTTCAGAATTTCAAAAATAACTGTAAATTGTTTTTTGCCTTAAAATCTAAGTCCTCAGGAAACGCAGAGCAGCAGGTTCAAATTGTCATCTCTCTCCTGCGCGGCGATCCTCAGGATTGGGCTTTTTCCCTGACACCTGGGGATCCTGTTTTGAGTGATGTTGATGCATTTTTTCAGGCTTTGGGGTTATTGTACGATGAGCCTAATGTCACTGATCAAGCTGAAAAAGCCTTGTTGGCATTAAATCAGGGGCTTGATGACGCTGAGTTATACTGTCAGAGATTCCGTAGGTGGGCAGTCCTGACCAAATGGAATGACGACGCTTTGGCAGCTCTTTTTCGGAAGGGTCTGTCGGATAATGTAAAGGATGTTATGGTGGGATTCCCTGTCCCCTCTGGTCTCAATGATTCTATGTCATTAGCGATTCAAATTGACAGACGTTTGCGTGAGCGGAGAAGTATGCGTGGAGTGGTGTTGCCTTGTGAGCCAGCTGCTGAGCCCATGCAGTGTGATGGAGTGGTGTCTGGGGCACAGCGTCATGAGTTTCGAAAGCGCAATGGGTTATGTTTCTACTGTGGTGATGCCTCTCATGCTATTTCAGTCTGCCCTAAGCGGGGAAGACGTTTTGCACGCTCAGTTGTCTTGGGTAGTGTTCAGACTAAGTTTTTATTAACTGTCACTCTGATATGCTCTCTGTCCTCATTTTCTGCTCAGGCTTTCGTTGATTCTGGAGCAGCTATTAACCTGATGGATTATGATTTTGCTAAACGTTGTGGATTTCCCTTGATACCCCTACAGAAGTCTATTCCCCTACTGGGGATCGATTCTACCCTTTGGCTGAGAATAAACCCAGTTTTCTACTCAGGTGATAATGAGGGTTGAACCTGATCACCAGGAGTGCTGCAAATTTTTGGTTCTATATAATCTGCATGACATTATCGTGCTGGGTTTCCCTTGGTTACAGTCTCATAATCCTGTTTTGGATTGGAAATCTGTGTCTGTAACCAGTTGGGGCTGCCAATGTGTTAATACCAACACTCCTGTTTTTTCTGCCTCCCCCAGGCTGAGGATGTTCCTGACTTTTTGTTTGATTTTTCTGATGTGTTTAGCGAAAGTAAATCTGCATCCTTACCTCCCCATAGGAGCTATGACTGCGCTATTGAATTAGTGCCAGGTAGTAAATTCCCTAAGGGTCGCCTTTTTAACTTGTCTGTACCTGAACATGACGCTATGCGGTCTTATATCAAGGAATCATTGGAGAAGGGTCATATCAGACCATCCTCTTCACCCTTAGGTGCCGGTTTTTTCTTTGTGGCCAAAAAAGATGGTTCATTAAGGCCGTGTATTGATTATCGTCTCTTGAACAATATTACTGTGAAATATCAATACCCGTTACCCTTGATTTCTGACCTGTTTTCCAGGGTGAAAAACGCTACTTGGTTTACCAAGCTTGACCTCAGGGGGGCGTATAACCTTATTCGCATTAAGCACGGGGATGAATGGAAGACGGCATTTAACACCCCTGAAGGGCATTTTGAGTACCTTGTGATGCCCTTTGGGCTCACTAATGCTCCTTCCGTCTTCCAGTCCTTCATGAATGACATTTTCAGGGATTTTGTGGACAAGTTTCTGATTGTTTATTTGGATGATATCTTGATTTTTTCTAATGACTGGGACTCTCATGTGAAACATGTTCGAACTGTATTCCAGATTTTGAGAGAGAATGCTCTGTATGTGAAGGGATCAAAGTGTCTTTTTGGCGTACAGAAGATCTCATTTCTGGGATTCATTTTGTCCCCATCTGTTATTGAAATGGACCCGGTCAAGGTTCAGGCCATCTGTGATTGGGTCCAACCTACTTCATTAAAGGCTCTTCAGAGATTTTTGGGTTTTGCCAATTTTTATCGTAAATTTATTGGTAATTTCTCTGTTATTGTTAAACCATTAACTGATTTGACCAGAAAGGGTTCTGATGTGGTGAATTGGCCTCCTGAGGCAGTCTCTGCGTTTCAGGAACTTAAGCAGAGATTCACTTCTGCTCCTGTTCTACGGCAGCCTGATGTTTCTCTGCCATTTCAGGTGGAGGTTGATGCCTCTGAAATTGGGGCAGGTGCCGTTTTGTCCCAAAAAGATCCAGAGACCTCTAAAAGTAACCCTTGTGCCTTTTTCTCTCGAAAATTTTCTCCTACTGAACGTAATTATGACGTGGGTAATCGGGAGTTATTGGCCATGAAGTGGGCTTTTGAAGAGTGGAGACATTGGCTGGAGGGAGCCAAACATCAGGTGGTGGTCCTTACGGACCATAAGAATCTGGTCTATCTGGAATCTGCCAAGCGACTCAATCCTAGACAGGCCAGGTGGGCCTTGTTTTTCACACGTTTTGTGGTTTCCTTTCTTCCTGGCACTAAGAATGTTAAGGCGGATGCCCTCTCGAGGAGTTTCCTTGCGGACTCTCCTGAGCTATCTGATCCCTCTGTTATTTTGAAGGAGGGTGTAGTTCTTTCCGCCATCTCGCCCAATTTGAGACTTGCTCTGGAGGGGTGTCAGGAGGATAGGCCCGAGCGCTGCCCTGTTGGAAAATTGTTTGTCCCGGACCAATGGAAAAAGAGTGTGATGTCTGAGATTCATTGTTCCGCATTGGCTGGGCATCCCGGAATTTTTGGTACCAGAGACTTGGTTAGTCGGTCCTTTTGGTGGCCTACCTTGTCTCGCGATGTCAGGGAATTTGTGCAGTCCTGCGGGACTTGCTCTCGCTCCAAGCCTTGCTCTCGCTCTAGTGGTTTGTTGATGCCATTGCCTGTGCCCAAGAGACCATGGACCCATATCTCTATGGATTTCATTTCCGATCTTCCTGTTTCTCAGAGAATGACCACCATCTGGGTAATTTGTGATAGGTTTTCCAAAATGATACATCTTGTGCCATTACCTAAGTTGCCTTCCTCCTCTGAATTGGTGCCGTTGTTCCTTCAGCACGTGGTTCGTTTACACGGCATTCCTGAGAACATTGTGTCTGACAGAGGAGTCCAGTTTGTTTCCAGATTTTGGAGGACTTTTTGTTCTAAACTGGGTGTTCAATTGTCTTTCTCCTCGGCATTTCATCCTCAGACCAATGGTCAAACTGAGAGAACAAACCAGACATTGGAGACTTATCTAAGATGCTTTGTGTCTGCTGATCAGGATGACTGGGTCTCTTTTTTGCCTTTGGCTGAGTTTGCTCTTAATAATAGGGCTAGCTCTGCCACTTTGATGTCTCCGTTTTTCTGTAATTCTGGGTTTCACCCTCGATTTTCTTCAGGACAGACGGAGGCTTCTGTCTGTCCAGGTGTTGACTCTGTTGTTGAGCGTATGCAGCAGATTTGGGACCAGGTAGTGGAGAGGTTGTCCCTCTCTCAGGAGAAGGCCCAGCGGTTTGCTAACCGGCATAGGACTGATGTCCTCGGTTTAAAGTGGGGGACTTGGTCTGGTTGTCCTCAAAGAATATTCCTATGAGAGTAGCATCTCCTAAGTTTAAGCCTAGGTTCATTGGACCTTATAAGATCATGGAGATTATTAATCCTGTTTCTTTTCGTTTGCTTCTTCCAGGGACATTTAAGATCCATAACGTGTTCCACAAGTCCTTGTTGAAGAGGTTTGTTGAGCCAGTGGTTCCTGCTGCTGTGCCTCCTGACCCTGTTTTGGTTGAGGGCAATCTGGAGTATGTGGTTGAGAAAATATTGGATTCTCGTTTTTCTAGACGAAGACTCCAGTATTTGGTTAAATGGAGAGGTTATGGTCAGGAAGATAATTCTTGGGTGTTTGCTTCGGACATCCATGCTAGGAGACTTATCCGTGCATATCATAGAACTCATCCTGACCGACCTGGTTGCTCAAATGAGGGTTCGGTGACCCTCCTCAAGGGGGGGGTACTGTTGTGAATGGGTTTGAGATGAGTTCTGAGCAGAGGCTCTCTCTGGTGGTTACAAGCGGTACTAGTGAGGATTGGGAATCAGGTGTTACTGATTGGTCTTATTTAAGGGAATCATTTTCCCATCAGGGTTGCCGGTGATCAATTGTTCTGGTCTGAATCCTTCTTTCCAGTTTCCCTTGTAGCCTGCTGTGTCGTGTCTGCATCTCCTGCTATCAGATAAGACAATTTCTTATTTTGTGTTTTTGCTATATTTTTGCATTTGGTCCTGCACTTCTGTGGGGGCCTTCAGGGTCCCCTCCGGGGGCTTCTGCCCTCTCAGTTTAGTCCAGCCACTGTGTTTTGTACTTTTGCTTTTTCCAGTTTTTTCAGTGGCTGCTGTTTTTGTTACACCAGAGAACTAATTTAGGTGGTAGAGGTCGTGTGATCTCAGGTGATTTTGAAATTAGTAGAGTTGGTGTTTTTCAGGGTTTTCTGGGATTGCAGTAAGTACCCTTCCTATCCTTTTCTATTTAGATAGTTTGGGCCCCAGCGTTTGCTCATACTATTTTCTTTCTGTGTCAGTATTTCCTCTTGTCTAACCACCATTACATGTTTGGGGGCTTTCTATTATCTTTGGGGTTCTGCTACGGGGCAGATAGCTTTCCTATTTCTATCTTTAGGTGTAGTTAGTTTCTCAGGCTGTGACGAGGCATCTAGGACCATCGTAGGAACGCTCCACGGCTGCCTCTAGTTGTGGTGGTTAGTCAGGGTACTGCAATCCCATAGATTCCAACTGCTCTGGTGTATTTCCTTTTTTTACCTGCACTCCTCAGCTACCGAAACATAACAGTTTTTGCTTGTTACATGGCAATTAAAAATGTAGATACTCCAAACAAGAGAAAGATAAGCTTTACTACCATAAGATGATGTATTGAATTTAAAAAATATATAGAAATAAAGAATTTACAAAGATAAACGCATATATTCACATGGCGAAAAGCAATGAAAAGAAAAACAAAAATATTAAGGAATCGGAAATAGGGGTTTAAATAAATGCATACAAGTACATTTCAGAATCCATTAATGCTGGCTAAGTAACAGTATGTACACCTGTAATATAGTCTAGACAATGAATGTAGGACTTCGAAACATCATCAGCATTACAAGTTATATGTGACATAAAAAAAAAAAAATTGCTGAATAATGTAACTTAACCGTTTCTGCAAATATATAAAATCTCCATCATGTAATCCTGATAATAAGGGCCAATAATCAATTTTATGATCAAACATAACCTCGAAAAAGTGCATAGTGCATTGTGAAAATTGCTATTTATGCCTGACAGTGCACTTGCAAGCATGACAACGGATAGATAAGGTATATATCGATCAAACTGCATAGCCACTGATGCTGAATGGCGATATAATACTGTACCTCAATAAAGTGTGCGTCACTACTTAAGCTCGTTTTTCACATAGCTTGATAAAGAGGGGACGTGCATGCATGTTTGCACCTTTGTTTTGACGCACAGACTGGCTTCCTGCTGTGATGCGTTGGGTAGTGGAGCGTCTGTGCGTCATATGACGCTAACATTCACGTTGCGCATCGTTCATCATCGCTAGCGTACCGACAACACAAAGCCGTTGTCATGACTGCTTTACTTAGTAAACATGCACCTATGCTGAAACATACACGCACGTCCCCTCTTAGAGAAGAAGCTACAAGAAAAACGCGCAAGAGGTGTGCCGCAGCCTTTTTTGAGGTACAGTATTATATCGCCATTGTACAGGTGTCGCTATTCACTCTGATACCTAGATATCATTAACCTTTTCTATAACTTGTCGTTGTTTCAGCTGCTCTTGCAGGTATATTTTTTGCTATTGTCAGTATGCACAATTCACTTTTTCGAGGTAATGCATGATTTGTGGGCCTTATTATCAGGATTACATGATGGACCTTTCTGAAATGGGGTGTGAAATAAGATTGTGGCTAAATCTGTGTATTTTTTAATGTCACTAATATAAGTAATGATGATAAGGGGTAGTCCTACATCCATTGTTTGCACTATATTAGAGGTGTAGATCCCGTTCCTTAAGCAACAATGGATTAGTAAATGTACTTGTATGCCTTCATTTCCAACCCGAGACCACTGAAGGCTAACCTTCGCACTCCAGCTGTTGTCAAAGTACAACTCCCATTATGCACTTCCAACCTTGCAGCATTTGAGGCATGCTGTGAGTTGTAGTTCTCCAAGTTGTGGAGTGCTAAGGTTCGCCATCACTACCCTATACCATATGTAGGCTTTTTGGACTGCATTTGTATTTGACATGTGCATATATGCACTAATATTTACAAATTATTTAGTAACATATTTGGGCCCACGATTAATCATTTTCTGGTTTTAAAGCTGCCGTTTCACTCGTTTAGAGCATAGAAATCAGGGTGTTGCCTCATACCTATGTGGAGCCAGTTAGACATGTCATGTTGTTTTCAGCATGTGTAGGTAGCAGGAATTATTGCCGGACACACAGCAGGGGAACAGCTGGCGTTACTGAACCCCACAAACACATCAGGGAGTGATTTGATCTGTGCATCCAGCACTTCTGAGCAGCAACTGGCGTTGTTGAATCCCAGGGTTAAGGAGGGTTTAGGCTGAGGCCTAGTATGAGCTGGTGTAACTTTTATTTTGAGGTAGCAAGAATTATTGCCGGACACACAGAAGGGGAGCAGCTGGCGTTACTGAACCCCACAAACACATCAGCGAGTGTTTTGATCTGTGCATCCAGCACTTCTGAGCAGCAACTGGCGGTGTTGAAGCCCAGGGTCAAGGAGGGTCTTGAAATACAATATAGAGCTGTTGCCTTGTTACATGGCACTTAAAAATGTAGATACTCCAAACAAGAGAAAGATAAGCTTTACTACCATAAGATGATTTAATTGAATTTAAAAAATATATAGAAATAAAGAATTTACAAAGATAAACGCATATATTCACATGGCGAAAAGCAATGCAAAGAAAAACAAAAATATTAAGGAATCGGATATAGGGGTTTAAATAAATGCATGCAAGTACATTTCAGAATTCATTAATGCTGGCTAAGTAACAGTATGTACACCTGTAATATAGTCTAGACAATGAATGTAGGACTTCGAAACATCATCAGCATTACAAGTTATATGTGACATAAAAAAAAATAAATTGCTGAATAATGTAACTTAACCATTTCTGCAAATATATAAAATCTTCATCATGTAATCCTCATAATAAGGGCCAATAATCAATTTTATGATCAAACATAACCTCGAAAAAGTGCATAGTGCATTGTGAAAATTGCTATTTATGCCTGACAGTGCACTTGCAAGCATGACAACGGATAGATAAGGTATATATCGATCAGACTGCATAGCCACTGATGCTGAATGGCGATATAATACTGTACCTCAATAAAGTGTGCGTCACTACTCAAGCTCGTTTTTCATATAGCTTGATAAAGAGGGGATGTGCATGTATGCTTGCGCCCTTGTTTTGACGCACAGACTGGCTTCCTGCTGTGACGCGATGGGTAGTGGAGCGTCTGTGCGTCATATGACGCTGACTAACATTCACGTTGCGCATCGTTCATCATCGCTAGCGTACCGACAACACAAAGCCGTTGTCATGACTGCTTTACTTAGTAAACCTGCATCTATGATGAAACATACACGCACGTCCCCTCTTAGAGAAGAAGCTACAAGAAAAACGCGCAAGAGGTGTGCCGCAGCCTTTTTTGAGGTACAGTATTATATAGCCATTGTACAGGTGTCGCTATTCACTCTGATACCTAGATATCATTAACCTTTTCTATCACTTGTCGTTGTTTCAGCTGCTCTTGCAGGTATATATTTTGCTATTGTCAGTATGCACAATTCACTTTTTCGAGGTAATGCATGATTTGTGGGCCTTATTATCAGGATTACATGATGGACCTTTCTGAAATGGGGTGTGAAATAAGATTGTAGCTAAATCTGTGTATTTTTTAATGTCACTAATATAAGTAATGATGATGAGGAGTAGTCCTACATCCATTGTTTGCACTATATTAGAGATGTAGGTCCGTTCCTTAAGCAACAATGGATTAGTAAATGTACTTGTATGCCTTCATTTCCAACCCGAGACCACTGAAGGCTAACCTTCGCACTCCAGCTGTTGTCAAAGTACAACTCCCATTATGCACTTCCAACCTTGCAGCATTTGAGGCATGCTGTGAGTTGTAGTTCTCCAAGTTGTGGAGTGCCAAGGTTCGCCAACACTACCCTATACCATATGTAGGCTTTTTGGTTTGCATTTGTATTCGACATGTGCATATATGCACTAATATTTACAAATTATTTTGTAACATATTTGGGCCAACAATTAATCATTTTCTGGTTTTAAAGCTGCCGTTTCACTCGTTTAGAGCATAGAAATCAGGGTCTAGCCTCATACCTATGTGGAGCCAGTTAGACATGTCATGTTGTTTTCAGCATGTGTAGGTAGCAGGAATTATTGTCGGACACACAGCAGGGGTACAGCTGGCGTTACTGAACCCAAAAACACATCAGCAAGTGTTTTGATCTGTGCATCCTGCACTTCTGAGCAGAATCTGGCGGTGTTGAAGCCAAGGGTCAAGGAGGGTGTAGGCTGAGTCCTAGTATGAGCTGGTGTAACTTCTATTTTGAGGTAGCAGGAATTATTGCCGGACACACAGCAGGGGAGCAGCTGGCGTTACTGAACCCCACAAACACATCAGCGAGTGTTTTGATCTTTGCATCCAGCACTTCTGAGCAGCAACTGGCGGTGTTGAAGCCCAGGGTCAAGGAGGGTCTTGAAATACAATATAGAGTTATTGCCTTGTTACGTGGCACTTAAAAATGTAGATACTCCAAACAAGAGAAAGATAAGCTTTACTACCATAAGATGATGAATTGAATTTAAAAAATGTAAAGAAATAAAGAATTTACAAAGATAAACGCGCAAGAGGTGTGCCGCAGCCTTTTTTGAGGTTCAGTATTATATCGCCATTGTACAGGTGTCGCTATTCACTCTGATACCTAGATATCATTAACCTTTTCTAGCACTTGTCGTTGTTTCAGCTGCACTTGCAGGTATATATTTTGCTATTGTCAGTATGCACAATTCACTTTTTCGAGGTATTGCATGATTTGTGGGCCTTATTATCAGGATTACATGATGGACCTTTCTGAAATGGGGTGTGAAATAAGATTGTGGCTAAATCTGTGTATTTTTTAATGTCACTAATATAAGTAATGATGATGAGGAGCAGTCCTACATCCATTGTTTGCACTATATTAGAGGTGTAGATCCCGTTCCTTAAGCAACAGTGGATTAGTAAATGTACTTGTATGCCTTCATTTCCAACCCGAGACCACTGAAGGCTAACCTTCGCACTCCAGCTGTTGTCAAAGTACAACTCCCATTATGCACTTCCAACCTTGCAGCATTTGAGGCATGCTGTGAGTTGTAGTTCTCCAAGTTGTGGAGTGCCAAGGTTCGCCATCACTACCCTATACCATATGTAGGCTTTTTGGTCTGCATTTGTATTTGACATGTGCATATATGCACTAATATTTACAAATTATTTAGTAACATATTTGTGCCAACGATTAATCATTTTCTGGTTTTAAAGCTGCCGTTTCAATTGTTTAGAGCATAGAAATCAGGGTGTAGCCTCATACCTATGTGGAGCCAGTTAGACATGTCATGTTGTTTTCAGCATGTGTAGGTAGCAGGAATTATTGCCGGACACACAGCAGGGGAACAGCTGGCGTTACTGAACCCCACAAACACATCAGCGAGTGTTTTGATCTGTGCATCCAGCACTTCTGAGCAGCAACTGGCGGTGTTGAAGCCCAGGGTCAAGGAGGGTCTTGAAATACAATATAGAGTTGTTGCCTTGTTACGTGGCACTTGGAAATGTATATACTCCAAACTAGATAAAACTTAAGCTTTACTAGGACCATAAAATGATGCATTGCAATCAAAAATATAGAAATAAAGATA
The DNA here is from genome assembly GCA_033576555.1 of Oophaga sylvatica. Classification (NCBI taxonomy): domain Eukaryota; kingdom Metazoa; phylum Chordata; class Amphibia; order Anura; family Dendrobatidae; genus Oophaga; species Oophaga sylvatica. The sequence goes on from JARQOD010000892.1 coordinate 11,854, forward strand.
GTTAAAATATAAACGCATATAAGCACATGGCAACAAGAAATGTAACACCACACCACTCAAAAATTTTAAAAAAACCTATAGGGGTTGAAATGAATGCATACAAGTCCATTTCAGAATAAATGAATGCTGCCTAAGGAACGCTATGTACAACCGTAATATAGTGCAGACAATGGATTTAGTAATAGTCATCATCATCATTCCAATTTATATGTGACAGTCACACAGTTAAAAATACTTTCATTTATGAAAATTGTTACTTGAGACACCATATATTACATGTCCAGCACGGACTCATCAATTTAATGGCGCAATAATCGAAGATGAAGCATAACTGATAAAAAAAAGCATCATGCATAGTCCAAATTGCTGTGGGTGCCTGCAAGTGCAGGTGAAACAAAGGCACCCGATAGCAAAGGTATATACTATGTCTGTATCAGACAGTGCATAGCCTGTGATGGCGAATGGCGATGTCATACTGTACGTCAATAAAGGCTGCGCCAGCACTCATGCGCTTTTTCTTGTACACTGTTGAAGAGGGGAAGTGCATGTATGGTTGCGTAACGGTTTATCCACCCACACTACCTTCCTGCTGTCACGCGTCGGGTAGGGAAGCGTCTGGTTATTATATGACGCTCACTTGCAGTGACGTTACGCAGCATTCTTCAGCCCTAGGGCCGCAACAAAGACGACATCAGTAATGATTTACTGTGTAAACATCCACCTATGAGCAACCAAACAAGCACGTTCCCTCTTGAACAAGCTACAAGACAAACAAGCATGAGGGGTGCCGCTGCCTTTATTGAGGTACAGTATTAAATTGCCATTGTCCATGAGTAGCTATGCACTGTGATACCTAGATACCATTAACATTTTATATCAGTTGTCGTTGTTTCACCTGCACTTGCAGGTATAACTAGCTATTTTCAGTATACACGATGCACTTTTTAGATGTAATGCATGATTATTGCGCCTTATTATCAGGTTTAGTTGCTGGCCATTTCATATACGGTGTGTGAACTTTCAGTTGGCCTCAATCTGTGTATTTTAATATGTCTGTCACAAATAGAACTCATGATGATGAAGATGTTTATGAGTCGTACATCCATTGTCTGCAGTATCTTACAGGTGGAGATACCGTTCCTTAAGCAGCACTAATGTATTATGATGAAATGTACTTTTATGCGTTCATTTTAAACCCTATGTTGGGTGTTTTGTTAGCATTTTTACTCACCATGTGCATACATGCGCTTCGATGACGAATTAATATTTGTCCATATTTGTTATTAAAATTAATCATTTAGTGGTTTGAAAACTGTATTTTTTCCTGTTTTGAGCATAACAATTAGGGTGTCGGCTCTTCCCTTTGTGGAGCAAGTTAGACATCTGTTGTTGTGTGCATGTGGAGGCAGCAGGAGACTTCTTGCCGGACACACAGCAGAGGAACAGCTGGCATTACTGAACCCCACTAACACAGGAGCTTGTGTATTGGTCTGAGGACACGGCACTTCTGAGCAGCAACTGGCAGTGTTGTAGCCCAGGGAGTAGAGTTCAGGTGGTAGAAAGATGAACATAACAGGAGACATGGATACCGTTGCCAACCAGTTATTTAATCGGAAACCGGACAGGCAAATTCAGGCGAGATCCATGCCTTTTTCATTTTCAGAAAAGTAAGCCGGTCTACATTATCGGAGGATAGTCGCATGCGACGGTCTGTTAGTACACCACCAGCGGCACTAAAGACGCGCTCCGATAATACACTGGCAGCAGGGCAAGCCAGCACCTCCAATGCATACTGGCTAAGCTCTGGCCATGTATCCAGCTTAGAGACCCAAAACTTGAATGGGGAAGAGCCATCTGGGAGTACACTGAGAGGGCAAGACATGTAGTCTGTCACCATCTGACGGAAACGTTGCCTCCTGCTGACTGGAGCCGTCTGGGATGGTGTAGACATTTGTGGCGCTGACACAAAACTTCGCCACATTTGGGCCATACTGTCACGCTGTTACTGCATACAGGAGGTCTGGGGTCTATGCTGACCCTAAGCTGGGGTCCTGACTAATCCCTCTACCTGGAGGTACTGTTGATGGTACAGAGGTCCAGGCCGCCAGCGTAATCCCTACCTCCTGAGGATCCCTGAACCTCAGTGATCTAGTCCTGAGAAGGACCCTGATCACAACACAGGGGACTGGAAGGTATATGCCTAGACACAGTAATAGACGAACGAGACAGTACAAGGGGTAAACTAAAATCCACCTTGCATACAAAAGTCATACCACAGAAAACAGAGGAGACACCAACGGGTACGGAGATAAATGATAAAGCGAGGAGGGAAAAAGACCACACCAGGTACTCTTCACTTTCAGACTTCACAATACCACGATCCGCTCTGCTGGTCTGCATGAATGCTTTCACCGACACATTCCTAGCAGACTGGCAGGTTTTTGAAGGAATCCAATTACAACAACATTAATTGCAGCTGGGCGAGGCTGGTCTTGTCTAACACAGAGAGAGGGAGAATTAACTCCCTCACTGCTGAAAAACACCCAGCACCAGAAACTCAGCTGTGAGAAGTCAGGGTGTGCAATCGCGACGATATTCGTAGCGACACACCCGTGACAGTACCCCCCTTCTACGAGGGGCCTCCGGACCCTCAGGGCCAGGTTTATCTGGGTGAGTAGTGTGGAAGGCCCGAACTAATCGGTCTGCGTTAATATCCGAGGCAGAAACCCACGTCCTCTCCTCAGGACCATACCCCCTCCAATGAACCAGGTACTGAAGGGACCGGCGATTCAGACGTGAATCGATGACTCTCGACACCTGGAACTCCAAGTTACCATTGACCACCACAGGAGGAGGAGGTAAAGGTGAAGGTATCACCGGCGCCACATACCTCTTAAGCAATGATCTGTGGAACACATTATGAATTTTAAATGTAGGAGGGAGGTCAAGACGGAATGCAACCGGATTAATTATAGAACTGATCTTGTATGGCCCGATGAACCTGGGACCCAGTTTCCAGCAGGGAACCTTAAGTTTTATATTTTTGGTAGACAACCATACCAGATCGTTCACACTTAGGTCCGGACCAGACACTCTCCTCCTATCAGCCATACGTTTGTATCGGTTCCCCATAGTACTCAGATTATTCAGCACTCCTCTCCACACTGAAGCAAGTGACAACGAAAATCGTTCCTCCTCAGGAACCCCAGAAGAGCCCCCCCTATTGAAAGTACAAAACTGGGGGTGAAAACAATATGCCCCAAAAAACGGGGACTTACCAGTGGACTCGCTCCGCCTATTATTTAGAGCAAACTCCGCCAGAGGCAAGAAAGAAGCCCAGTCCTCCTGGTTCTCTGACACAAAACACCGGAGATATGTCTCCAAGCTCTGGTTCAGACGCTTTGTCTGACCATTGGTCTGCGGATGAAAAGCCGATGAAAATGACAACTGCATCCCCCGCCGTGTACAAAATGCTTTCCAGAATTTGGACACAAACTGAGACCCCCGATCCGACACCACATCGGAGGGTACCCCGTGAAGCCTTACAATCTCCCAATGAACACCTGCGCAAGAGTTTTAGCATTAGGAAGAGCGGGAAGAGCGATAAAATGTGCCATCTTGCTGAACCTGTCCACTACAACAAGTATGACTGTTTTACCCGAAGATGGTGGGAGGTCCGTAATGAAGTCCATAGACAGATGAGTCCACGGACGCTCCGGGATCTTCAAAGGTAAGAGGGTCCCAGACGGACGGGTATGTGGGGTCTTGGAGCGCGCACAAACCTCGCAGGACGCGACAAAAGTTACCACCTCCCTATGTAAGTTAGGCCACCAAAACCGGCGCGAGAGGAGATCCTCAGTTGCTTTACTCCCTGGGTGTCCTGCCAAAGCTGAATTATGGTGTGCCTCGATCACCTTTTGTCGCAACTGATTTGGAGCAAACAGTCTCCCTGGAGGTCCTACAGGGGCGTCCCCCTGAGCCTCCAATACCTCCTCCTCAAGCTCAGAGCATACTGCCGACACCACCACCCCTCCTGAAGGATCGGAACCGGGTCATCCGACTTCCCGGCCCCAGGGAAACAGCGAGATAAGGCATCCGCCTTAACATTTTTTGACCCAGGACGATATGTGACGACAAAATTAAACCTGGTAAAAAACAACGACCACCTAGCTTGTCTGGGATTCAGACGTTTAGCGGACTCTAAATATAGCAGGTTCTTGTGATCGGTAATGACGGTGACCGGGTGGACTGCCCCCTCCAAAAAATGACGCCACTCCTCAAAAGCTAACTTAATGGCCAAGAGTTCACTATTGCCGACATCATAATTCCTCTCAGCGGACGACAATTTTTTAGAGAAGAAGGCGCACGGATGCCATTTACCAGGGGACGAACCTTGTGACAATACTGCTCCCACCCCTACCTCGGAAGCGTCCACCTCAGCAATGAACGGCTGTGACGCATCAGGTTGAATAAGTATGGGTGCCGAAGCAAAACATCTTTTCAAGGAGGAAAACGCTTGACAAGCCTTGTCAGACCACCTTGAAAAATCCGTCCCTTTTTTAGTCATGTTAGTGAGAGGTTTAACTATGGACGATAAATTACGAATGAATTTCCGGTAGTAGTTAGCAAACCCCAGGAAACGTTGTAATGCCTTAAGATCCTCTGGCAGATCCCACTCAAGAACTGCCCGCACTTTCCAGGGTCCATACGAAAACCGGATGCTGACACCAGGAATCCTAAAAACTGAAGTTCCTGTACGGCGAACACACTTCTCCCATTTGGCGTACAGTTTATTATCCTGGAAGATCTGTAACACCTGCCTAACATGCTCCTGATGAGACACAAGATCCGGCGAGTAAATTAAGGTGTCATCCAGATATATGACAACAAACTGTCCCACTAGGTGGCGAAAGATGTCATTAACAAAATGTTGAAACACCGCCGGGGCATTACTCAGACCAAATGGCATGACAAGGTTCTCATAATGCCCCTCCGGAGTGTTAAACGCCGTCTTCCACTCATCCCCCTCCTTCATCCTAATCAGATTGTACGCCCCCCTGAGATCCAACTTAGAGAACCATTTGGCACCCACGATCTGATTGAAGAGATGTGGAATAAGTGGGAGCGGATACGGATCTCGGATCGTAATCCGATTAAGCTCACGGAAATCCAGGCAAGGGCGTAGGCCTCCATCTTTTTTCTTCACAAAGAAGAACCCCGCGGCCAACCCGGAAGATGAAGGTCTAATATGCCCTTTAGCCAGACTCTCTGAAATATAATCCTTCATGGCCTGTCTCTCAGGACCAGAAAGGTTATACAACCTAGATTTCGGTAACTTGGCCCAGGGAGCAAGTTAACAGAACAGTCATACTCGCGATGAGGAGGTAGATCTTGACACCCTTTCTCCGAGAATACATCCTCAAAGTCCACCAGAAATGGAGGTAAGGTCCTAGGAGCGACCGCACCAATGACCGTATTCATGCAGTTTTTATTACAGAATTCACTCCATTGGCTTATCTCTCTGGATTGCCAATTAATAACCGGGTTATGCTTAGTTAACCAAGGAAGGCCCAGCACTATAGGAGTGGGAAGACCCTCCAACACATAACACGACAACAGTTCTTTATGTAACGCCCCCACTTGAAGATCTATGTTATGCACTGCTTGCAAAAAACTACCCTGACCGAGAGGTCTGGCGTCGATCGAGAATATGGGGACGGGTTTAGCCAACACACACAAACGCATACCTTGAACCCAGGCAAAGCGAGCATCCACCAGATTAGCCCCGGCCCCACTATCCAGAAGAACAGATATCCTCTCAGTTCTCGCACCCACCACCACCTCCGCCGGTACGAGAAACTGAGACGAACTTAGGGACGAAATACTTACTCACAGATTGCCGTCCACCACACAATCTGGGATCAATAGTTTTCCGGCGACTTCTCACTCTGCAAAGGACGGGATGGACACCCCCAATAAAATGTCCCTTTTTCCCACAGAAGAAACAACTTCCTGTTTTGTGGCGTCCCACCGATCCCCTCCCCCGGAATGATGTCCCTCCTAATTGCATAGGCTACTCTGGACTGACCAGGGGAACCTCCATATAAGGGACCCTTGAGGAAGGTGGAGTCATCACAGGGGGCGAAGTTACCCCGCACCTCTCCCGAAGCCGTCTGTCAATACGAATAGCAAGGGCCATAGCGGCTTCCAGTGACGTGGGAGGGTCATACTGTGCCAGCACATCCTTTAACTTGTCAGATAAACCTTGACAAAACTGGCTCCTAAGAGCCGGGTCATTCCACTGGGTGTCTGTGGCCCACCTACGGAACTCCGAACAGAATTCCTCCACCGGACGATCTCCCTGCTGGATCCTACGTAGCTTAGATTCAGCAAGGGAGACCCGATCCGGGTCATAATACACAAGACCCAGAGCTGCAAAAAACCTATCCACTGACTGGAGAGCTGGGGAGCCCGGGGGAGAGAGAACGCCCAGGATTGGGGGTCTCCTTGTAGGAGCGAGATGACAATCCCCACCCTTTGTTCTTCACTCCCAGATGACCGAGGTCGCAGCCGAAAGTACAATTTACATGCCTCCCGGAAAGCAAAAAACTTGTCCCGCCCCCAGTGAACCTGTCAGGGAGAGCTACTTTAGGTTCTGGTCCGGCTTGCTCCAGGGGGTACAAAACCTTGGACTTAACGTCCGCCAGCTCCATGGACAAACTCTGCAACTGCCAAGCTAGACTGACTACTGGATCCATGGTGGCTGGAGAAAATCTTTGGTGGTCGGTGAAAATGTCACGCTGTTACTGCATACAGGAGGTCTGGGGTCTATGCTGACCCTAAGCTGGGGTCCTGTCTAATCCCTCTACCTGGAGGTACTGTTGATGGTACAGAGGTCCAGGCCGCCAGCGTAATCCCTACCTCCTGAGGATCCCTGAACCTCAGTGATCTAGTCCTGAGAAGGACCCTGATCACAACACAGGGGACTGGAAGGTATATGCCTAGACACAGTAATAGACGAACGAGACAGTACAAGGGGTAAACTAAAATCCACCTTGCATACAAAAGTCATACCACAGAAAACAGAGGAGACACCAACGGGTACGGAGATAAATGATAAAGCGAGGAGGGGAAAAAGACCACACCAGGTACTCTTCACTTTCAGACTTCACAATACCACGATCCGCTCTGCTGGTCTGCATGAATGCTTCCACCGACACATTCCTAGCAGACTGGCAGGTTTTTGAAGGAATCCAATTACAACAACATTAATTGCAGCTGGGCGAGGCTGGTCTTGTCTAACAAAGAGAGAGGGAGAATTAACTCCCTCACTGCCGAAAAACACCCAGCACCAGAAACTCAGCTGTGAGAAGTCAGGGTGTGCAATCGCGACGATCTTCGTAGCGACACACCCGTGACACATACTGGTCTTGCCCTGTGCAGAGGCACTGCTTCTGCTCCCTCTTGGTGCAGAGCTGTCTCCACTGCCTCAACGCACAGAGCTGCTTTGTAAAGCAGTAGCAGCAGCAGTGCTCTCGGCTGGAATGGAGAACATGATGGATTGCACCAGTGTGTCTTGGTACTCCTGCATTTTCCGTTCCCGGTTCAACGGTGTAATGAGGCTTTGTAAGTTGTCCCGGTAGCGAGGGTCTAGAAGGGTGTACACCCAATAATCAGACATGGTGAGAATGTGGGCGATGCGGCGGTCGTTTCTCTGGCACTGCAGCATGAAATCAACCATGTGCTGCAGACTCCCAACTGGCCAAGAAACGCTGTCCCCTGCAAGAGGCGTCATCTCTGCCTGCTCTGCATTACCCCACCCTCGCTCTACATACTGGCTAGAGCATTGTGTACCTCCCTCTGGAGCGATGTCTTCCTCCTCCATTGGCTCCTCCTCATCCTCCTCACAAAGTGACCCTGCCTAGGCCTTTGTGAGGAACCACGTTGCGCTGACTGTCCAGAAGGTGATGGAATTTGTGACTCCTCATCCTCCACCTCTTCCAAAACCTCATCCCTTAGTGCTTGCAGTGTTTTTTGAAGCAGGAAGATAAGGGGGACAGTCAGGCTGACTAGTGCATCATCTGCACTCGCCATCCGCGTTGAGTCATCAAACACACGCAAAACGTGGCAGATGTCCTTCATAGAGGCCCACTCAGTAATGGTGAAGTGTGAACGGCGCAAATTGCGAGTTGATTGTGCCTGATGCAGCTGATGCTCCATTACTGCTGGCTGCTGCTCACACAACCGCTCCAACATATGTAACCATGGAATTCCACTGGTGGGTACGTCACATATGATGCGATGTTCCGGAAGGCGAAATCGGCGTTGAAGAGCTGCAATGCGCGATCTGGCCATGCTGGAACGACGCAAGTGAGCGCACTCTAGGCGGACCTTGTGCAGCAGTGCATCAAGATCCGGATAGTCCCTCAAAAAACTCTGCACGACCAAGTTGAGCACATGTGCCAGACATGGTATGTGAGTGAGGTTGAATAGGCCCAGAGCTGCCACCAGATTTCGGCCATTGTCACACACTACCAAGCCTGGCTGGAGATTCGCTGGCACAAACCACACGTCGCTCTCCTGCTTGATGGCATTCCAGAGCTCCTGCGCTGTGTGGCTTCGATTCCCCATTGAAATTAATTTCAGGACGGCCTGTTGACGTTTTGCCACGGCTGTGCTCATATCGGTCGTAATAGGTAAGCGTTCACGGGTCCATGTGGAGGTAGACCGTGACGGCTCCTGCAGCGATGATTCTGAGGAACTGGAGTAGGAGAAGGAGTCAATGTGTACAGACTGGATTCCTGCAATCCTTGGAGTTGGCAGAACACGTACAGCGCCACTCGCAAGATCTGTACCCGGCTCCACAACATTGACCCAATGGGCAGTGAGGGAAAGGTATCGTCCCTGGCCATGGGTACTGGTCCACGCATCGGTGGTCAGGTGGACCTTGCTACTGACGGCGTTTAGTAGCGCATGTTTAATTTTTCCCTCAACATGCTTTTGCAGAGCAGAGACGGCTTGCCTGCTGAAATAAAATCGGCTTGGCACATTGTATTGTGGGACTGCCAATGCCATTAAGTTCCGGAAACTGTCAGTCTCCACCAGCCTGAATGACAGCATTTCAAGGGACAGGAGTTTTGCAATGCCAGCATTCAGAGCCTGTGCTCGTGGATGGTTTGCCGAGTAGGGCCGCCTTTTCTCCCATGCCTGTGCTACCGATGGCTGAACAGTGGCCTGGGAGTGTGAGGATGACAGGGAACTTGGTGCTGTGGGTGGAATTACACTGGGTCTCTGTACAACAGTGACAGAGGTTCTTCCATGGCGATCCTGTGAGGAAGCCGAAACAGCTGTGTGTGAGCTGGAGGAAGAGGCTCCAGCACGAGCTGAAGATGTAGGTGCTGCTGTAGGTTGGCCTACGTCTCCAGTGTGTCTTTGTAACTCCACCACGTGCTTGGTCCGCACATTTTTCCACATATTAGTGGTTTTGAGGTTACTGGCACTTTTACCTCTTTTGACTTTTTGATTACACAGCTTGCATTTGACATAGCAAATGTCATCTGCAAGTGTGTCAAAAAAGGACCACGCAGTGCAAGTCCTGGGAGCGCCCGTTTTTGCTTTTGGAAGAGAACTGCTCCGAACTGGTGCCAAAGTGGAGGCTACAGGCAACCGAGTCTGCAGCCTACCTCTCCCTCCTGTTTGGACCGTTGGGGGAATCTCTTCCGCAGAGCTGCTCCCACCACCTTCCTGTTCCTCACGCCATGTTGGGTCAAGGACCTCATCATCTCCACTACCCTCTTCCAACACCTGCTGCTGTTGGATGGTCTGGCCAGCACCATGCGCAACAGAAACTGGCACCTGAGTCTCATCATCATCAGATGCGTTCTGCGGTGTGCTGACCATCGGCACTGGCTCACCCGCCTCCTCAGATTCAGAGAGACAATGCTGTTGCTCATCACTGCATACTCCCTCTTCTTCACATTCTAGAATGCTGCTTGACTGGCCCCCTCTTTCCAAGCCAACATATTCAGAGAACAGAAGTAGAGACTGAGCTGGCTCCTGTACAGAGCTCTCTGAATGCCTGGGCAATTTGGCAGGCGGTGAAAAGACAGATGGTTGCTCAACAGTGCTCTGGTCCTGAGAGGAGGTGGAAGCAATTGAAGTTGATGCGTTGGCAGCCATCCAACCGACAACGGCTTCAATTTGTTCTTCCCGCAGCAGGGGGGTACGCCGAGCTCCTACAAAACTGCGCATAAAGGACCGCTCACGGGGAAAACTGGTGGATGCTGTGTCACTGGGGGCGGCAGCAGCCACAGAATCCCCAAGTCCTCTCCATGCTGAAACTCCACGCCCACGACCACGTGCCTTACTCCCTGCCTTCTTCATCTTGGTAGATTGATAAAGATAGGCAGAAAAGTAATAAGGCCTAAGTATGCTTATTCCTGAACAGCTGCTAACAGGTATAAGGAACACAAAGTTTGCAAAGTGTGGACTACACTTTAATATCAGCTAATGTGGCCTATCAAGTGTCAAGTGTAGTGTTTGCTGAACTTTATTAACTTTTCCCTGTTTTTCAACCTAAAACCAAAGGTTGTGATTCAGACAAAAAACAATGTACAATGGATAGTATCACTCACAATTTTTTTTTAGCTATTACAATGCACGAAACTAGAATGCAATAGCTAAGGCCAAAAAAAAAAGTGGGTAATACTAATCTGTCTGTTCCTGCAGGCCGCAAACCAGCAAAAAGTCTCCTTTATGTACTTCTATAGTGTTTACAACCAAGGTATTGGATACGGATGGAAACGCGTCCCACTAATAGATTAGAGTTTATTGAAATAGAATTGAGCAGCACCAATTAGCCAAAAATGTAAAGGATGAGGCAGTGACACACGCTCAGCAGACTCCAACCAGCAGTGGTTGAATAACTAACTTGAGCGTGATCTGCACTCAAAAAAAGAGACCTCACAGACTGCCGTGAACACTGCAGACAACTGTTCACTAGCTCTGAAAGGCTCCTTTATGTACTTCTATAGTGTTTGCAACCAATGTATTGGATACAGATGGAAGCGCGTCACACTAATAGATTTGAGTTTTTTGAAATAGAATAGAGCAGCACCAATTAGCAAAAAATGTAAAGGATGAGGCAGTGACACACGCTCAGCAGACTCCAATCAGCAGTGGTTGAAGAACTAACTTGAGCGTGATCTGCACTCAAAAAAAGAGACCTCCCAGACAGCCGTGAACACTGCAGACAACTGTTCACTAGCTCTGAAAGGCTCCTTTATGTACTTCTATTGCGTTTGCAACCAGTGTATTGGATACGGATGGAAGCGTGTCACACTAATAGATTTGAGTTTTTTTAAATAGAATGGAGCAGCACCAATTAGCCAAAAATGTAAAGGATGAGGCAGTGACACACGCTCAGCAGACTCCAACCAGCAGTGGTTGAAGAACTAACTTGAGCGTGATCTGCACTCAAAAAAGAGACCTCTCAGACTGCCGTGAACACTGCAGACAACTGTTCACTAGCTCTGAAAGGCTCCATTATGTACTTCTATTGTGTTTGCAACCAATGTATTGGATATGGATGGAAGCGCGTCATACTAATAGATTTGAGTTTTTTGAAATAGAATGGAGCAGCACCAATTAGCCAAAAATGTAAAGGATGAGGCAGTGACACACGCTCAGCAGACTCCAACCAGCAGTGGTTGAAGAACTAACTTGAGCGTGATCTACACTCAAAAAAAGAGACCTCCCAGACAGCCGTGAACACTGCACACAACTGTTCACTAGCTCTGAAAGGCTCCTTTATGTACTTCTATAGTGTTTGCAACCAATGTATTGGATACGGATGGAAGGCGTCACACTAATAGATTTGAGTTTTTTTAAATAGAATGGAGCAGCACCAATTAGCCAAAAATGTAAAGGATGAGGCAGTGACACACGTCAGCAGACTCCAACCAGTGGTTGAAGAACTAACTTGAGCGTGATCTGAACTCAAAAAAGAGACCTCCAGACAGCCGTGAACACTGCACACAACTGTTCACTAGCTCTAAAAGGCTCCTTTATGTACTTCTATTGTGTTTGCAACCAATGTATTAGATACGGATGGAAGCGCGTCACACTAATAGATTTGAGTTTTTTAAAATAGAATGGAGCAGCACCAATTAGCCAAAAATGTAAAGGATGAGGCAGTGACACACGCTTAACAGACTCCAACCAGCAGTGGTTGAAGAACTAACTTGAGCGTGATTTGCACTCACAAAAAGAGACCTCCCAGACAGCCGTGAACACTGCACACAACTGTTCACTAGCTCTGAAAGGCTCTGCTTTGTACTTCTATTAGTGTTTGCAACCAATGTATTGTATACGGATGGAAGCGCGTCACACTAATAGATGACTATTAATTTAAACTGAATGGAGCAGCACCAATTCCACAAAAGAAAAAAAAAATGAGGCAGTGAGTGATACGTGCAGATGACTACAAACTGCGGTGGATGCAGACCAAACTGCAGCGTCACCTGTACTCACACACAGACCTTGCACAGAGCTGTGAAAACAGCACTGCAAGGCAAAAGGTAGATTTACACAGCGGTTTCTCAAATAGCCTGCCTACAGAACAATTCACAAAACGCAATCTCTAACTGTCCCTCAGAGTCAGAAGAGCAGCGTTCTGTCCCTAACTGAATTCACAGCACAGTGAAGCCAAAATGGCGGCGGCGCCTTTTATAGTGCATTCGGACATCATTTCAGCAGCCAATCACAGCCATGCCATTAGTTAACATGACCGCAGCATTACAGGATGTGCCCACACTTCTTAGGATTCCTCATTGGCTGAATAAAATCACTCTTCCTCTCAAAGAATTATGGGAACTTCCGATTCCGGTATACGATATAGCAAAAGTATCGGAACTCAGTATCGGAATTCCGATACCGCGAATATCGGCCGATACCCGATACTTGCGGTATCGGAATGCTCAACACTACTCCTGAGTCCACACAAAGCTCGACTGTAAGTGTGGAAGAGTCTACAGTGACTGTCCCTTTAAATGTCATCTTGGAGGAAAATGCCGCTGTCTCTAGTGAACCTCCTCCCAGGGCCACTAGACGCAATCGCTTCCCTGATCGCTGTGGACATTTGTTGGCATAGTGTCCTGTCTGCTGACAAAGGTTACAGACCACAGATACTGGGACGGCTCGAGACTTAGGTCCTGCACGAGGAACCTCTGTGGCCTTTTGGGGTTCGGACGCCATTTCGGGGGATTCGAGAGGTTTGGCAAAGGTGGAAGCCAACCGAATCCTCTGCCTACACTGGGCCCGCTCCAACCTCCGCTCGTGAAAACGGAGGTCGATGCGGGTAGATATGGAGATAAGCTTCTCCGGTGTGGCAGGAATCTCCCTGGTAGCCAAAGCGTCTTTAACATGGTCAGCCAGTCCTCGCCAGTAGACTGGGATGAGAACTTTATCCGAATAGTCTAGCTCAGAGGCCAGAGTCCGACACTGGATGGAAAACTGACTGACCAAAGACAAACCCTGTGCCAATGCCAGCAGTTGTAGCGCCGTATCGTGGGTGAGCTGAGGTCCTAAAAAGACCATTTTAAGAGCCTCCAGGAAACGAGGAGCACTCCGCACCACACGATCGTCGTGCTCCCACAGCAGCATTGCCCACTCCAACGCTCTTCCCGAGAGTAGAGACAGAACAAAACCCACTTGTGCCCGATCCATGGATCCATGTGGAAACGTGCAGCCAGAAGCTCGAGCTGTATAGAGCACTGACTCACGAATCCCCGACATAGCTTGCTGTCACCAGCAAACTTGTCTGGAAGCGGGAGACGGGATAAAGTCGAAGCAGGGGTGGCAGTGGACAAACTGGCTGCAGCCACGCTAGCAGCCTGAACAGCGACTGCGGTAACATCCACAGCTGAGGTTGTGCGCTCAAGAGCCGCCAACCTACCCTCCAGCTGCAGGATGTACTGCGGTAGCCAGAACCTGGCACTAATATTATGTTAGGTTGCGACGCACCAAATATATGATGTAGAGAGGTGCGTTCACAGCCCGGGGTCCACTGTGCAGGCGGAGCCTGCTGCTAGTAAAATGGCGCAAGAAGCAAACTCTGTTATCCAGCAGTCGCCAAAATAAACGCTGCAACGCGCTGTGGCAATATGTGCGAACTCTGTTATTCCACAGAGCCGCTAGAAGGAGTGCCGCAGCGCTATATGGCAATGTGTGCGAACTCACTTAACACCACTGAGTCGCAAAATAAAGACGCTAGGGCGCTGTCTAGCGTTGAAAGCGAACCCTGTTACGTCACAGAGCCGCTGAGACAAACTTCTGTGTCCTGTCAGGCACCCAGGTACACAGTTGACTGCTAAGCAAACATAGAACGTGATCATGCGCTAATGTCCTCGTGGGAGTCACCCGCAATCTATGGCGTCTGAACGCCAGGCCCTGAATACGGCAATCAAACTCCTCACCGGTTATGTCGTAATCTAGGGCATCTAGGACACCGACCCTGACCAGCTAGCATACCAAACTCCTCACCGATTAAGTCGGTATTCTAGGGGCTTATTTCGGCCAAGTCCTAGCCACACACATGCATGACCACACTGGTGCAAAGCATATAACGATTGATATTAGCGCATGGCGGCCCAGCCATGCCTCCATTTTATAGTAACAGCTACAGGACCTGCCAGAAACAAGGACCAATGAGAAACTGTTCCAAAACAAATGTAGTTTCAGGACCTTCCTGGCGGACAAATAGGAGCTGCTGCAGTACCTCAACATGTGACCCCCGATCTCCAATGAGAGATCTTACCCTGGGCATGCTCAGGAGGGGAAACGCAGAACTTTGTCCCAAAGACGTCTGCTCCAGCACTGGCTATAATAGCAGATCCAGGAGAGGCAGCAGCCAGTCTCTGCACAGTATTGGAATGGGCAAGACGCTGGGACCGACGTCTCTGCTGGGCAGGCTCCACTGCGGCCGGAGATGAATGGGGGACCGCAGCGGGACTGGTTCGAGACTCCCCTTGTGCAGCAGCGGGAAATCAAACCCTAACACCCAGTGTGCACCGATTGAGACGGAATGACCTTGGACATGACGAGTGGGCCATGTGTGTTGCCCCTGAGGGTTCAGTCAAAACAGAGGGATTGCATCTCACACAGAGGTGTGATATAACATTCTCAGGTAAGGAGGGAGCAACACACAGGACTGTAACACCTGCACCCACCTCAGACTACAGCAGCAGGGCAGCATGGACGTACCCTAAGGGAGGATCTTCTCAGCCCTGGCTGGTTACGAAACAGTGCCTGAGTGGGGGCTGAAGAAACTAAGAAGGAGGTGCAGTGAAGCTTTAGAGAGCGCGAAACACAGTGTACTCACACAGTTTGGGAGGGGACAAGGATCTGGTAGTAGCTCATCCACAGGCCCAGAAAGTGAGGAAGAAGGGATACTAGGGGCATGGATACTGAGTAAGACATCCGTGGGGCCCCATCCAATTGTTGAGGGACTAGGGCGCAGAAGGGACAGCGGCCATTTAGCCTACTGGTGAACTTTACGACACAGCTATGAAGCCGGAGTGATTTTCATCTGTAGGAGCCTCATCTACTAAACCTCGATTATCTTTGCCGAAAGCGTGTCTATATAATAGCAAGATACAGCAGAGCAGATGTTGTAACAGAAGTTACACGGCTACTGGCTTGGGACAATGATTTTGTGGTGTTGGCAGGACGTAGAGCCGAGTAATTGTACAACATCAGACAAGAGAGAAAGCAACATATTTAAGGAGTCCTGGAAAGGTGTGTTCACAATGTACCAGTGACTTTGCTGAGCCCCTCACCTGGAGGACAACGTAGCAAACGTCCTTGTGTGCACACCTCAACTCCGAGCAAAGCCTTGGAAAATGTACATCCCTTTAAGATCCCTGATGATGACTCTTTGCACCTTCATCCACTAACATTCACAGGCGAATCCTCATCGCACAGTAAATGGTGACTAAAAAAATTGAATAGCTGTTGGTGTAGTTGGAGAACAGTAGGTAATTTTTAATGCAAGGATATTTTGGGGTGGCTTACATTGCAGCACTAAACAGATACGGATTTTGAATGAAATTTAGTGTGACTATTTGTTAACTGTAAAGTAATAATCAAATGGGTAGTCCAAATGCAAATTGGGGAGTCATATCTATGCCTTATTGATTTTAGGCTTGATGTTAGTGTACTGCCTTTGACATTTTTCCATTTAGCGGGCTTGTGTGCACACCTTAACTCTGAGTAAAGCCTTAGAAACTGCACCTGAATGTGTGATCTCAATTTCTGCCTGCACCATTCATGTTCCTTCCAATACATAATTCTGCCCTGATCCAACAAGCGTGGCCGGTGGAGAGATATTCTAACTCTGCTGCATCAACACCTGTCTCTGAGGCTCTGCACTGAAGCGCTGGTCAACTTTCAACAGAAAGCAAAGGTGTCATAAACAGTTCAATACAAAATCTCCATATCCCATGAAAATATTTCCCCTTTTCATTGGATGCCCAAGGCCACGTACCGAGTCACTGCTCACGTGACACATCCCTTGAACAGACCTTCCCGTTACCAAGGACCACAGTGCCCTGGCGGTCGATCCACTTGCAGGACTCTTTAGGGCAAATTGCCAAACTTTTGATGTTTTTGGTGGACATGTAGATGTAAGACAAAAATAGATAAATTTTTTAAGTGATGTTGCCCAGAGCAAGCATGTTGTGCCCACTTGTGGCCGACGGCACTGACACAGGGCCCCTCCTAGTACGGAGTTGTGTCTAACAGCGAGTGTGCACCCCCACCATCAGACACACTTTTTCTACTATGAGGGGCCCTATGCCAGTGCCGTCACCCAACAGTGGGCCCCACCACCTGCTCAGAGTACCGTCACTTGGCAGGGTGCACAAATTGTTTATACCAGACCTGTGGGAGGTTAGGACAATTATGGACTGGTTTCCAAAAAATGCATATGTTGACCTGTAGGCAGGAGGTTCAGCAGCTGCAAATGAAGGAATTGGAGGAGTATGATCAAGAGGTGGAGAAAGTGAGCCATTATGCTGCCAACCTATGTGTCATGAGGGGAAGGTGGGACAAAATCTTTTGAAATCCATGCATGGTTCATTTTAATGAAGGTTAGATCTTCCACATTTTGGGTGGACAGACGTGTCCTTCTTTCTGTCAGGATTGATCCAGCAGCACTGAACACTCTTTCAGATAACACACTACCAGCAGGGCAAGCGAGCTCCTGTAAGGCATATTGCGCCAATTCAGGCCAGGTGTCCAGTTTACAGGCCCAGTAGTCAAAGGGGAATGACCCATGAGGGAGAACATCAATATGAGAGGAAAAGTAGTTTTTTACCATAGTTGACAACTGCTTTCTCCTGTCAGTTGACATTGATTCCTGATGATGACCTGTCGTGTGAGCGGTAGTTGAGAAATCAGTCCACAACATGGTCATGAAAACCCTGTCTCCTACCCACTTCGGCTGTGTGTAGCACGAACTCCTCTTCCATTCGACCCACTAGGGCTCATGGTAGAACCAGCAACGCTGCTGTGTGATGGGAATGCCTCTAACAAACGGTTTACAACAGTTGCTTGTTTGTTCACCAATATTAGTTCTAGGTTCTCCTGTGGCATGATGTTCTGTAATTTTCCTTTATAGCGTGGATCAAGGATGCTGGCCAACCAGTAGTCGTCATCCTTCATCATTTTGGCAATGCGGGGGTCCCTTTTTAGGATGCGCAATGCATAATCACACATGTGGGCCAATGTTCCAGGTGTCAATTATGCACTGACACTGGTGGATGGAGGAACACTATCTGAACTATCCACATCCCTCCAGTCCCGCACAAACCCTGTACCTGACGTTGGCACGCCAACATTTGATCTTGCCCCTGAGAAGGCTCCTCTTCCCCCAAATAATCATCCCCCTCATCCTCCTCGTCCCTATCTTCCTCCCCATCGTCCTGGACATTTCCCTGAGGAGACATTGGTTCACTGTCATCAAGGCTTCCCTCCTGCTCCTCCTCTTCCTCCTGCGCTGCAGACGCCTGAACTGTAATGTGCGTCAAAGTTTGCATGAGCAGACGCATAAGTGGGATGCTCATACTTATGATGGCGTCGTCTGCACTTACCAGCCGTGTGCATTCCTCAAAACACTGCAGGACTTTACAGAGATCTTTGAGCTTCGACCACTGCACATCCGGCAACTCCATGTCTGCCCTCGTACTGCCTGCCCGTGTATCCTGCCACAAATGCATTACAGCCTGCTTCTGTTCACACAGCCTTTCAACCATGTGCATGGTGGAGTTCCACCTTGTTGCAACGTCTATGATTAGGCGGTGCTTGGGGAGGTCTAGCGATCGCTGCAACCTCTGCATCCGACTGGAGTCTTCGGGTGATAGACGGATGTGCGAGCACAGTCTTCGCATCTTATTGAGCAGGGTTGCTAAGTCGGTATAATTTTTTAGGAAGCACTGCACCACCAGGTTCAACGTGTGAGCCAGGCAAGGTATGTGTCGGAGTTTTGCCCGGGCTATGGCTGACACAAAATTACGCCCATTATCACTAACTACCTTGCCTGGCTCAAGATGTAGACTGCCCAGCCATGACTCAGTTTCTCGCTGCAAGTAGTCGGCCAGTACCTTCGCGGTATGTCTGTTGTCACCCAAACACATCATTTGTAAAACAGCCTGCTGACGCTTACCACCAGCTGTTCAATAGTGTGACAGCTCCTGTGCAACACTGGCAGCTGCGAATGGAGGTCTGGTGCAACAGCGCTCTGTTGACGACTCCGAGCTTTCGGTTCTGGAGGAGGAATAGGAGGAGGAGGGTGCATCTGTTGTGAGGTGCACATTTCCACTCACAGATTGTTTGAGTGCATAGACAATGCGATCTTTCACATGCTGGTGGAGGGCAGGGATGGCTTTTCGAGAAAAGAAGTTCCGACTAGGTAGGTTATAGCGAAGGACAGCGTAGGCCATGAGGTCCCTGAATGCAGCGCTTTCAACTAAACGGAAGGGCATCATCTCTAATGCGATCAGTTGCCAATGTAGGCGTTCAAAGACAGTGTGCGCGGATGAGAGGGTGAATACTTTTTGGAACTACTCATAGTGTCTGATAGGGTGAGCTGTACTTGAGAGCTGCATATGGGGGAACAACCGGTGAACATGACGGACTGAGAGGGGGTTGGTGATGTTGATGGTAGTGGTGTTGCTGGTGGTGATGGCGATGGCCTACATGCACTCTTTCGTTTCAAAAAACGACTGATTCCCTGACTGCTTTAGCCTTGCGCCGACACCTCAACACTTGTTGCTGCTGGTGTGCCATTCGGTGGTGTTACAGTGGGGGAAGCGATGGAGCGTTGGTGGCTAACTTCAGTCGGAGCAGGTGCACATGTGCTAACTGAGCTTTTGTAGTCCGTCCACGCTTGAAAATACATAGTATTTAAATGTCTAAGCATGCAACTGGTATTCAAATTTTTGAATTTTTACCTCTGCTAAAGTTCCTTCTGCACTTCTTACATGTAACCTTGACATCATCAATAGGATTTTGCTCAAAACTGCCAAACTGCACTTTTCCTACTATTGCATAAATTTTCAGAGCTTGTACGCTGTGATACTTGGACCGTCTGTCCAAGCTGTCCTGCCACTTTTTTGTGGGGTTTTGTAACACTTTTTTTTACAGCTGCGGGACTCACAGATAAACCCTGCTGCGATGTCGACAACTGCTGCGGATCCTCCTCAGCTTGTGAGTTATATTTGCCACCGCCAACTTCTTCCCCCACTGGATGCCAATCTGGATCAACAACTGGGTCATCCATCATCTGCTCTTCTATTTCATCTGAACCTTCCTCTGTGTGACCGTGTACGGTGCTATAGTATGCGGGAAGGGGCACCTGAGTTTCATCAGGGTAGCTTCTGGCTCTGGACACTGCGAAGGCAATGTAGTGCTCTGTGGGAATGTACCAGCAGAATCATCCATCAGTGGCTGTGCATCAGCGCACTCCATGTCAGATTCATCTCGGATTGGTGAATTCATGATTTGACTTGTTAACCCTGGCATGGGATGTGAAAACAGCTCCAAGGAGTAATCACCAGCACTGCGGGCTGCCGCATCCTTCACTTTACTTGGGGGTGAAGGAAAAAAGGAAAGGAGTTGTTCCTGACCAGCAGCACCAAATGAGGACTAAGTTCTTCTACTTTTTGAAACTTGAGAAGAGGAGGCCATAGAGCTGGAGGCTGCTTCAGCAAGGTAAGACAAAACCTTTTCCTATTGCTCCGGCTTTAAAAGAGGTTTACCTACTCCCAGAAAAGATAGCCTTCGTGGGCTTGTGGACCCATACAATGCCGCCGGATCAAGACCTCCTGCCTTAGGAGCTATAGTGCTTTTGGCAGTACCAGCACATGCACCACCACCACCATCTGTCCTAGCTGGCCCCCACCGCCCACCTTTATGGGGTCTGAGACCATACCTACTCATGTTTGTGAAAATGTTCCCAAAATAACAGCAGATATATGATACTGTATCAGAAGCGTGCAGCTGTATAAGGTGAATGATAATTCTGGAAATTTGAGGAAATCTTTGTCGAGTAACACAGGCGCTCACAGGGTCAGTATGGAGTACAACACAATCTGAATTTTATGAAAACTGAAGTATATCACTATCATACAGCTGAGAACAGTGTTGGTGTAATTAGAAATATCCGTAGATATTTGGTAGGAACAAAGGTACTCAGAGTCTCAGGATGGAGTAGGCCCCAATTTTACAATAAGGAAAACTGTGGTATATCACTAGCGTACAGCTGAGAACAGTGTTGGTGTAATTAGAAATATCCGTAGATATTTGGTCAGAGTCTCACTATGGAGGAGACCTGAATTTTAAAATTAGCAAAACTGTACTATATAAGTAGCGTACAGCTGGAATCAGTGTGGCTGTAATTTTAAATCTCCCTAAATATTTCTGGATAACACACGCGCTCACAGCCGCAGTATGGAGTACACCACAATAGTAAGATCAGGAATCAGGATAAGTGTACTATAGCAGTAGAGCACAGCTGGATACAAAGCTGAGGTTTTTGGTAATCTCTGTATAGATTTCCGTAGTCACACAAAGACGCTCGCTCAGTATTGATTTTGCACCGTAATACAGACAGCAGTAAAACACAACTGTATCAAAAGATACCAATTGTATAAACTTTTGGTCAAAAAAAAAAAAAAAAACAGGTATGGTTTTACAGACACGCACAGATAGCAGACTTTTCTACGTGATACCAGCCGGTACACTGTGCTGTGTGAGGAGCGTACAGCTCTATACGGTGTGGGCCAAAATGAAGGCTCAGTAACTGTGCAGAAAATTATTTTTCAGCATTACTGCTGTGTAGCTGCTTTGAAAAAAGCAGTCAGCACAGCAGTGTCCACACAGCTATACAGCTAGCAGGCAGCCTACAGATTGGATATGCTGCTGCACTGAAAAAATGTCTACTCTCTTAATGGCAAAGAGCAGAGTGCACAGTAAGAATCA
Source organism: Oophaga sylvatica (assembly GCA_033576555.1). Taxonomy (NCBI): domain Eukaryota; kingdom Metazoa; phylum Chordata; class Amphibia; order Anura; family Dendrobatidae; genus Oophaga; species Oophaga sylvatica. Next base: position 33,391 of record JARQOD010000892.1, read on the forward strand.
GCACTGCTGCTCCACACTACCAATTCCTCCCCTCCCCCCTAAGAACCAGTGCTGCTGCACACACAAAAAAGCACCACTGTGACTGCACACTAACTGGGCAGCGCAATCGCTATCAGCACAGGCACAGATTTGTCTTTTTTCAACATTCCTAAAGCTCTCCCTCATGAGAACAAGCGGCAACAACATCTCCCTACGCTAAGATCGGCTGAAGTAAAATGGCGGTCGGCCATGAGGGCGTTTTATATGCCCTGTGACGCCAAATAAAGCCAGCCAATCACTGCAATGCCCTTCAATAAGATGGTGGTGGCAGCTACGTGTGTCATCACGTTGCCCACAGTGTGCGCCCTTCATTATTGGCTGAAATATGGCGCTTTTAGCATTCAGGGAAACCGACTGGCGCGATAAAGTCGCCGAACACGTGGCCGATCTCATGCTATGGTCGGGTTTCGGTCTGCTCTAGTGGCCACATATGGTCCGTGATGTCAGGGAATATGTTCAGGCGTGCGTCTCCTGCGCCAAGATTAAGTCCCCTCGTCAACGGCCAGCTGGGTTACTTTTCCCTTTACCGGTGACAGACAGGCCCTGTGTGATGGTTGGGATGGATTTTCTGGTGGGCTTACCCAAGTCTCGGGGCTGCACCATCATCTGGGTGATAACCGACCACTTCTCCAAAATGGTACACTTGGTGCCGTTACCACGGTTACCTTCCGCTCGGGCCTTAGCAGCATTATTTATCAGGCACATTTTCCAGCTACACGGAATGCCAGACAAAATTGTCAGTGATTGAGGTCCCCAATTTGAGTCTCGGTTCTGGAGAGAGCTGTGTCATCTACTCAGCATTGAGTTAAATCTCTCTTCGGCTTATCATCCCGAGACTAATGGGTTGGTAGAGAGAGCCAACCAGACCTTGGTCACATACTTGCGACATTTTGTCTCTGCCAGGCAGGATGACTGGGCATCCTTGCTACCGTGGGCTGAGTTCGCTCTAAATAATGCTGTGGATGACTCCACCGGACAGACACCATACCTCTTAAACTACAGATAGCATCCGCGGGTACCGGTGTCCATGCCCGTGTCTTCTGACGACTTCAGGATGGCAGACTGGGCCGTGGAGGCACGGGACATTTGGGACCGCCCTCAGAATGCCATTCAGGCCTCCAAGGAGAGGATGAAGTCTTCCACCGATGCTCATCGGTGCCCCGCTCCGACATTTGCTCCGGGCGACTTAGTGTGGCTCTCTGCCCAGAACATCAGGCTGCGAGTAGAGTCTACTAAGTTGGCACCTTGCTATTCGTGCCCCTTTAAGATCCTTGAGCAGGTAAACCCTGTAGTCTACCGCTTAGCCCTTCCACCTTGCCTTGGTATCTCTGATACCTTTCACGTGTCCCTTTTGAAACCCGTGGCCATCTCCCGGTTTTCCGAGTCCTCTGCCGGGACATCGGGTTCATCTACCGACGATCATGAGGTGAACGCCATCATTGCGTGAAAGGTGGTATGGGGCAAAAAATTTATTTGGTGGATTGGAGAGGTTGTGGGCCTGAGGTTAGGTCCTGGGAGCCTGCCGAGCATGTTCATGCTCCACAGCTCATCGCTGCCTTTGAGCGCAACGAGGCCCAAAGAAGGGGGGTCCTAAGAGGGGGGTAATGTTCTAGTTCCCGCTGCTTCACAAGGGGAGTTTTGAACCAGTCCCGCTGCGGTCCCCCATCCATCTCCGACCGCAGTGGAGCCTGCGCAGCAAAGACGTCGGTCCCAGCGTCTCGCCCGGTCTAATACTGTGCAGAGACTTGCCGTTGCCTCTCCAGTGAGCAGACGTCTTTAGGTCTAAGTCGTGCGTTTCCCCGTCTGAGCATGCCCAGGGTAAGATCTCTCATTAGAGTTCAAGGGTCACATGCTCAGGTACTGCAGTAGCTTCTATTGGTCCACCAGGAAGGTCCTGAAACTACATGTGTTCTGGAACGGTTTCTCATTGGTCCTTTTCTGGTAGGTCCTGTACTTGCTACTATAAAAGGGTGCCATGGCTGGGCCGCCATGCTCTAGTATCAATTGCATTATGTGCTTTGCGCCAGTGTGATCATGTACGCATGTGGTTAGGGCTCGGCTGAAATAAGCCCCTAGAATACCGGCACCACCGGTGAGATTTGGGTGCACGTGGTTAGGGCTTGGCTGAAATAAGCCCCTAAAATACTGGCTTCTCCGGTGAGGAGATTGCTTGATTTCGTTGCATGATCATTGACTGCTATCTGCACAGCAGTTATCTGTGTATCCCTGTGAGTCTAACAGGACACAGTCTTTTTCTCAGCGGCTCTGTGACGCAACAGGGTTCGCTTTATAACGCTGGTTCAGCGCCCTAGCGTTTTATGTGTTATGTGCTTTGCGCTTTGCGCCAGTGTGATCATGCACACATGTTGTTAGGGCTCGGCTGAAATAAGCCCCTAGAATACCGGCTCCTCCGGTGAGGAGATTTGTAAGGACGTGTCCAGGGCTTGGCTGAATTAGCCTCTAGAATACCGGCTACTCCGGTGAGGAGCATGATCACGGACTGCTATCCGCACAGCTGTTAACTGTGTACCTGGACCCAGTAGGGTTTCTCAGCGGCTCTGTGACGCAACAGGGTTCGCATTAAAACGCTGGTTCAGCACCCTAGCGTTTTATGTGTTATGTGCTTTGCGCCAGTGTGATCATGCACACATGTGGTTAGCGCTCGGCTGAAATAAGCCCCTAGAATACCGGCTCCTCTGGTGAGGAGATTTGTATGGACGTGTCCAGGGCTTGGCTGAATTAGCCTCTAGAATACCGGCTACTCCGGTGAGGAGCTGCTTGTTTGCGTTGCTGACTGCATGATCACGGACTGCTATCCGCACAGCCTTTAACTGTGTACCTGGACCCAGTAGGGTTTCTCAGCGGCTCTGTGACGCAACAGGGTTCGCTTTAAAACGCTAGTTAGCGCCCTAGTGTTTTACTTTGCGGCTCACTGACGCTAAGTGAGTTCGCACTTATCGCCATATAGCGCTGTGGCATTCCTGCTACCGGCTTTGTGGATTAATAGAGTTCACACTAACTGCCACAGCGCGCTACGGCGTTTATTTTAGCAACTCTGCGGGATAACAGAGTTTGCTACTTACGCCACCTTACTAGCAGCAGGCTCTGCCTGCACGGTGGACCCCGGGCTGCGAGCGCACCTCTCTACATTATTTATTAGGTGCGTTCCGCAGACCCTAACACTGTACTTTTTTTTACATTTGGAGGAAAATAGGGTGATCCGCTGTGCATATGGGGTACTGAAGGGGTTAATTAGGGATAAAGGGGCACTGAAGAAAGATCAGGCTCCAGGAAAGGTCAAAAAGAGCCCGGCGCATGAGCACTTCAGTACTTTGATCTGCCCTCAACAGAGCAGAGAAGTACGCCTGCACAGGAGCTCAATGCCGAGGAGAATGTGTGGATGATGCAGGGACGCACCATCCACAAGAAACAAGAAGGAGGACGGTGATATTAAGAAGATGGAGGTGATGGACCAAGAACATCGACACCCCTTGGAATGGACCACCCCACAGGTGAGTATAATATTGTTTTTCTTCTCTTATAGGTCGGGTTAGGGGCTTATATACAGCATTATAGAATTCTCTGTATCAGGCATGAAAGGTGGTGGCCTTATCTCATATCTGCAACACCTGGTGACAGGTTCCCTTTAGGCAAGGCGAAGATGAATTGATCTCTAAAAGACATAAAGTTAAAGATGACACATTTCCTTTGTGTTTTAAGCATACCAAAATGGGCTTATGATCATCTTTAGCATTTGTACCTCTTATTAATACAAATTCTGGCCTCCTGATGAACCAATTATGGAGAAACATGTCGAGGAAGAGATGTAGAAGCAATCTTTATCTACAAGTATTATTATTATTATTATAACACTATTTATTCCATGGCTCTTTTCATGTTAAGCATCAAAATGAAAAGTGGTTTTATGCTTTATATGATATTGTGTAGCCCAGCTGTGACTGGAGCCACATGTTACCCTGGAGAATGCACGGAAAGGTAAATCCACGATAACCCATTGCACACAACATTTCACATTTTTCCCTGGTACCACCAGAGGGAGCCCTTGAAATGACAGCAGTGAGATAAGGCAGTCTAGCTGTGAGTTAGCTAGTTGTTGGTTTTACCTCAGAACAGCAGAACACCTCAGAGAGTGAGAGGAGAGAGACAATCCTGTCAGACGAGACGGAAGAAAACGAGCTAGTTACCTCAGACATGCTGAGAGGGAACTCTAGCCAGAAATAAGGACTTATCTGAAAGCCTGAGGACTTCAGCAAACACTCAGCTTATATAGTGGAGTCCAGTGTAGTGGAAAGGATTGCCACTTGGTCTGGTCAAGGTTGAGTCCACTGAGAGTCCAACAGTGAGCTGTTTCAGAAAGTAAGCGTGCCGACGCTTGGAGAGCGGTGAAGAAAAGGAAGCTGACATCTACTGCTGCTTGTGCTTATGATAGTGGTGAGAGTAGGACGACAGGCAAGTGGAAAAGGGAAAGAGAGTGACCGAGGTCAACCAGCATTAATAGCTTACCTCGACTCTGCACCACCGGACACCGGGTCCGCGCTTACCAGCATCTGCACGACTGGTAGGAGACACCGGAGACCCTGCTGGACTACAAGTTGCAGAGGGGCCCTTCAGTGCTGATACGTAACCGGGGTCAGGAAGAACAAGAGTCTAGCAGGGCCCTGCATATAGAGACTAGTTCTGTCCAAAAGAAGGCTCCACCACAAGATCAGCCGGGCGTAGCAAAGAGAAGGAGTTAAACTCTGTTTTATGCAAGTTAGAAACTCACACACAAATAGACGTAAGGAGGCTTTACACCTACTCAGTGGATTACTGGACGTGCATCCTCCACCCTGACGGCCTCCCGGGACGTGCCTGCAACTTCATCACCAGTAAAGGTACAGAAAGAGACTGTCTTGTGTGTGTCTGCATTATTGTCCTTCACCCCTGCACCGCCATATACCTCGAGGGATCAGTCTCGCCTGTGGGAGACTTAACACCTTGCTGCCCAATAAAAACCCCTCAGAGGATTCACCCTGCAGCGCTGGTCACCCTGACCAGGAACCACAGGTGGCGTCACGAACATTCTACAATCCCCTGTAAATATCCCCCTTTAGTGAGCGCCCAGGGCAACGGACCGAGCTGTGCTACCCGTGACATCCCCCAGTGAAGTGAGCGGGCTCGGTGCCGAGTACCCCACAGCCCTGCTACATGCAACTCATCTAAACTTGGCGTCACGAACAGGATAAGACGCTCGCTATATGTGAGTTCTGTGTGCCTAAGTGGACTGTTTTTGTGCAAGAGACTGTGTTACTGTTGTTGTGATTTTTGGCACCAATTGTCCGCCATTGCCCGCCAAAGTACAGCGCTACAGCGCAAAGAGAAGGGGCGTACCTGCAGAAAGCGCGCGGAGTCCCGGACACGCCCCCAACGCTGACGCGGCGGCAGGTCCTGTGGAGAGCTTCAGTGATCGCTCTGACGTCAGAGCGCCGGCGACGCAGGTCCTTCCCCATCGCTGTGCCTGGCAGAGCTGCAGCCTTCAGGAGAAGGTAGGCCACGCTTAACTAGGGGGGCGCAGACATGTCGCAGCCACAAGCTGACAGCGCGGCCCAGGGCGACCGCTCCGGTGACTTACCCGCCGGCGCTGCTGAGTCGCACGTACCAGGGCTTATGGGGTACTCGGCACTGAGCCCGTTCACTTCGATGGGGGAGAGGTCACGGGTAGCGCAGTTCGGTCCGTTGCCCTGGGCGCTCACTAAAGGGGGATATTTACAGGGGATAATAGTAATTGTTCGTGACGCCACCTGTGGTTCCTGGTCAGGGTGACCAGCGCTGCAGGGTTAATCCTCTGAGGGGTTGTTACTGGGCAGCAAGGTGTTAAGTCTTCCACAGGTAAGACTGATCCCTCGAGGTATATGGCGATGCAGGGGTGCAGGCAATAAGGCAGACACACACAATGAGTCTCTTTCCGTACCTTTACTGGTGATATTTGCAGGCACGTCCCGGGAAGCTGCTCAGGGTGGAGGATGCACGTCCAGTAATCACTGAGTAGGTTTAAGGCCTCCTTACTTCTTGATGTGTGTGAGTTTCTAACTTGCATGAAGCTAAGTTTAACTCCGTGTAGAACAGCTACACCCGGCTGACATTGTGGTGGAGCCTTCTTTTGGACAGAACTAAGTCTCTATCTGCAGCGTCCTGCTAGACTCCTGTTCTTCCTGACCCCGGTTACGTATCAGCACTGAAGGGCCCCTCTGCGACCTGAAGTCCAGCAGGGTCTCCGGTTTCTCCCACTAGCCGTGAAGGTTCTAGCAAGCTCGGACCCGGTGTCCGGTAGTGCAGAGTGGAGGTCAGCTATCGTTGCTATTTCTCCTCAGTCACTCTCTCTCTTTGTCCACTCACCTGTCGCCCTACTCACACCTTTAACATAAGCACAGGCAACAGTAGGTGTCAGCTTCCTTCTCTTCACCGCTCTCTAACAGTACCTCAGTTTGCTCGGTGTTACAAGTACTGCAGTTCCCCTTCCTTCACTTCTTTCTTAGGCTCTGTCCGAAGCAGCTATCAGGACCTTCCGTCAGACTGATCTGTGCACACTCCGAGAGTCACTTTCCACTTTCCTAGGGAACTAACAGTCAGCACGTTCTGAGGTATGTTTGTCTGAACTCTGCTCTGAGCTCTTCTCTGACAGGAAATCAACTCCAAAAGACCACACTGCTGCATCTCTCTGGAATGTCTCAAATGTCTACTGCTGCATCTCTCCACACCCTTATATACTCTACAGGGCTCCCTCTGGTGGCACTATAGGGAAATGTGAAGTGTGAATGAATATCGGGTGATTGTGAATTACCTTTCTGTGCATCCTCCAGGGAACATGTGGCACCAAGCGCAGCACATCCTGTACTGCTGCGGTCATGTTAACTAATGGCATGGCTGTGATTGGATGCTGAAATGATGTCAGAATGCACTATAAAAGGCGCCGCCGCCATTTTAGCGTCACTGTGCTGTGAATTCAGTAAGGGACAGAACGCTGCTGTGCTGACTCTGAGGGACAGTTAGAGATTGCGATTTAGTGTACTGTGCTGTAGGCAGGCTAGCACCAACCGCTGTGTAAAGCTTCCTTTTGCCTGCAGTGTTGTTTTAACAGCTCTGCAAGGTGTTGTGAGTGCAGGTGACGCTGCAGTTTGCTCTGCATGCAACGCTGTCTGTAGGCATCTGCACGTGTCACTCACAGACTCTTTTTTTTTTCTTCAGTGTAATTCTTGCAGCTCCATGCAATTTAACTATTAGTGTGACGCGCTTCCATCCGTATCCAATACATTGGTTGCAAACATAGAAGTAGACAAAGGAGTAGCCTTTCACAGATTGTGAACAGTTGTGTTTCAGTGTTCACTTCAGTCTGTGTTTTTTATTTTTTGAGTGCACATCACGCTCCAGTTACTTGTTCAAGCACTGCTGCATTGGGTCATCTGCTGACGCGTTTCCATCCGTATCCAATACATGTTGCAAACCTAGAAGTAGACAAGAGTAGCCTTTCACGATTGTGAACAGTTGTGTTCAGTGTTCACTTCAGTCTGTGTTTTTTATTTTTGAGTGCACATCACGCCATTACTTGTTCAACACTGTGCTTGTACTCTGCTGAGCGGTCTCAGTGCTATCTTTCATTTATCTCCATTGGTTTGTCATTCCATTTAAATATAATCTATTAGTGTGACGCGCTTCCATCCGTATCCAATACATTGGTTGCAAACACTATAGAAGTAGACAAAGGAGTAGCCTTTCACAGATTGTGAACAGTTGTGTTTCAGTGTTCACTTCAGTCTGTGTTTTTTATTTTTTGAGTGCACATCACGCTCCAGTTACTTGTTCAAGCACTGCTGCTTGTACTCTGCTGAGCGTGTCTCAGTGCCTCATCCTTTTCATTTATCTCCAATTGGTTCTGCTCCATTCCATTTAAAATATAATCTATTAGTGTAACGCGCTTCCATCCGTATCCAATACATTGGTTGCAAACACTATAGAAGTAGACAAAGGAGTAGCCTTTCACAGATTGTGAACAGTTGTGTTTCAGTGTTCACTTCAGTCTCTGCGTAATAACCACACTTAGGCCTTATAACTTTTCTGACTTTCTTTATCAATCTACCAAGATGAAGAAGTCAGTGAGTAAGGCACGTGGTCGTGGCCGTGGAGTTTCAGCAGGGAGAGGACGTGGGGATTCTGTGGCTGCTGCCGCCCTCAGTGACACAGCATCCACCAGTTTTACCCATGAGCGTTCCTTTATGCGCACTTTGGTAGGAGCTCGGCGTGCCCCCCTGCTGCGGGAAGAACAAATTGAAGCCGTTGTTGGTTGGATGGCAGCCAATGCATCGACTTCAATTCCTTCCACCTCCTCTCAGGAACACAACACTGTTGAGCAACCATCTGTCTGTTCACCGCCTGTCAAATTGCCCAGGCAGTCAGAGAGTTCTGTACAGGAGCCAGCTGAGTCTCTGCTTCTGTTCTCAGAATCTGTTGGCTCGCAAACACGGGCACAGGCAAGCAGCATTCTGCAATTTGAAGAAGAGGGAGTATGCAGTGATGCGCAACAGCTGTGTCTCTCTCAATCTGAAGAGGCGGGTGAGCCAGTGCCGATGGACAGCACACCGCAGAACGCATCTTATGATGATGATGAGACTCAGGTGCCAGGTTTTGTGGAGCATGGTGCTGCCCAGACCATCCAACAGCAGCAGGTGTTGGAAGAGGGTAGTGGAGATGATGAAGTCCGAGACCCAACATGGCGTGAGCAATAGGAAGGTGGTGGGAGCAGCTCTGAGGAAGAGATTGTCCCAACGGTACAAAGAGGAGGGAGAGGTAGGCTGCAGACTCGCTTGCCTGTAGCCTCCAGTTTGGCACCTGTTGGGAGCAGTTCTCTTAGAAATGTCAAAATTGGAGCTCCCATGACTTGCACTGCGTGGTCCTTTTTTGACAGACTTGTAGATGATATTTGCTATGTTCAATGCAAGCTGTGTAAGCAAAAAGTTAAAAGAGGTAAAAATATCAGTAACCTGAATACCACAAATATGTGGAAACATGTACGGACAAAGCACGTAGCTGAGTTACAAAGACAAACTGGAGATGTAGGCCAACCTACAGCAGCACCTACATCTTCAGGTCGTGTTCGAGCCTCTACCTCCAGCTCACACACACCTGGTTCGGCTTCCTCACAGGATCTCCATGGAAGAACCTCGGTCACTGTTGTCCATAGACAAACTGTTATTCCACCCACAGCAGCAAGTTCACAGTCATCGTCACACTCCCAGAACAAAAAACAGCCATCGGTACCACAGGCATGGGATAAAAGACGGCCATACTCGGCAAACCATCCACGAGCACAGGCTCTGAATGCTGGCATTGCAAAACTCCTGTCCCTTGAAATGCTGTCATTCAGGCTGGTGGAGACTGACAGTTTCAGGAACTTTATGGCATTGGCAGTCCCACAATATAATGTGCCAAGCCGATTTTATTTCAGCAGGCAAGCTGTCCCTGCTCTGCAAAAACATGTCGAGGGAAACATTAAACATGCGCTACTAAACGCCGTCAGTAGCAGGGTCCACCTGACCACCGATGCGTGGACCAGTACCCATGGCCAGGGACGATACCTTTCCCTCACTGCCCATTGGGTCAATGTTGTGGAGCCGGGTACAGATCTTGCCAGTGGCGCTGTACGTGTTCTGCCAACTCCAAGGATTGCAGGAATCCAGTCTGTACTCATTGATTCCTCCTCCTACTCCAGTTCCTCAGAATCATCGCTGCACGAGCCGTCACGGTATACCTCCACATGGACCCGTGAACGCTTACCTGTTGCGACCGATATGAGCACAGCCGTGGCCAAACGTCAACAGGCCGTCCTGAAATTAATTTCCATGGGGAATCGAAGCCACACAGCGCAGGGACTCTGGGATGCCATCAAGCAGGAGAGCGACGTGTGGTTTTTGTCAGCTAATCTCCAGCCAGGCTTGGTAGTGTGTGACAATGGCCGAAATCTGGTGGCAGCTCTGGGCCTTGGCAACCTCACTCACATACCATGTCTGGCACATGTGCTCAACTTGGTCGTGCAGAGTTTTTGAGGGACTATCCGGATCTTGATGCATTGCTGCACAAGGTCCGCCTAGAGTGCGCTCACTTGCGACGTTCCAGCATGGCCAGATCGCGCATTGCAGCTCTGCAAGTCAGATTTCGCCTTCCTGAACATCGCATCATATGTGACGTACCCACCAGGTGGAATTCCACGTTACATATGTTGGAGCGGTTGTGTGAGCAGCAGCCAGCAGTAATGGAGTATCAGCTGCAACAGGCGCAATCAACTCGCAATTTGCGCCGTTCACACTTCACCACTACTGAGTGGGCCTCTATGAAGGACATCTGCGACGTTTTGCGTGCGTTTGATGTCTCAACGCGGATGGCGAGTGCAGATGATGCACTAGTCAGCATGACTGTCCCCCTTATCTGCCTGCTTCAGAAAATCACTGAAAGCACTAAAGGAAGAGGTTTTGGAAGAGGTGGAGGATGAGGAGTCACAAATTCAATTACCTTCAGGACAGTCAGCGCAACGTGGTTCCTCACAAAGGGCTGGGCAGGGCTCACTTTGTGAGGAGGATGAGGAGGAGGAGGAGTCAATGGAGGAGGAAGAAATCCCTACAGAGGGAGGTACACAACGCTCTAGTCAGTATGTAGAGCGAGGGTGGGGTGATGCAGAGGAGGCAGAGATGACGCCTCTTCCAGAGGACAGCCTTTGTTGGCCAGTTGGGAGTCTGCAGCACATGGTTGATTTCATGCTTCAGTGCCTGAGAAACGATAGCCGCATCGCCCACATTCTCAACACGTCAGATTATTGGGTGTACACCCTCCTAGACCCTCGCTACCGGGACAACTTACAAACCCTCATCACACCGGTGAACCGGGACCGTAAAATGCAGGAGTACCAAGACACACTGGTGCAATCCATACTGTTGTACATTCCAGCCGAGAGAGCTGCTGCTGCTGCTACTGCTTTACAAAGCAGCTCTGTGCGTCGAGGCAGTGTAGACACCTCTACAACAAGAGGGAGCAGAAGCAGCGCCTTTGCACAGGGCAAGAGCTGTATGTTACAAATGTGGCAAAGTTTTGTGACAGCGCCAGCAAGGTCTACACCATCCGAGACGGCTCCAGTCACCAGGAAGAAACGTTTCCGTAAGATGGTGACAGACTACTTGGCTTTCCCTCTAAGTGTACTCCCAGATGCCTCTTCCCCTTTCAAATTTTGGGTCTCTAAGTTGGATACATGGCCAGAGCTTAGCCAGTATGCATTGGAGGTGCTGGCTTGCCCTGCTGCCAGTGTATTATCTGAGCGTGTCTTTAGTGCTGCAGGTGGTGTAGTAACAGACCGTCGCATGCGACTATCCTCAGAGAATGTAAACCGGCTTACTTTTCTGAAAATGAACAAGGCATGGATCTCACCTGAATTTGCCTGTCCGTTTTCAGATTAAATAACTGTTTGGCAACGTTTTCCATGTCTCCTGTTATGTTCATCTTTCTACCACCTGAACTCTACTCCCTGGGCTACAACACCGCCACTTGTTGCTCATAAGTAATTGGCAGGGGTACTGACTCCTGGCCAGCCTGGTTACAGCACGACAGCTGTTTCCTGGCAGTGTGAACGTCAATTATCCTCCAATAAGTTGTGCTGTCGTGTTGCATTCGGGTTAGCCGACTCTATGGTGCCTGCAGTTTAGGTGATTCCTATGTGTGCTGTGGGATATGTAAATAAAGGCGGTTTCCATTGTGACAATAGGACAAGCACCCACTGTAGGACTGTGTGATTCGGTAACTGCGGACGGCTTGCGTCCTGTCAACTTACATTTTCATGGGTGCGTTCTTCTACCCGTCCGGGGTCCAGTACCATTAACTGGTTCTCCCCAGTGCCTTTGGCCTAGGTGCCTCCATCTCCGTATCCGAGTTCCACCAACGTCTGCTGGTCCTTGGTAGTGCTTTGGAGCACAGGTACCTCCTGCTTAGTAACCGTGTCACAGTAACGTCAGCTGGTACTCGGTTGTGACATTGCCTCTTTTCCTTCTGCTACCCGTCCGGGGTCCAGTACCGTCAACTGGTTCTCCCCAGTGCCTTTGGCCTAGGTGCCTCCATCTCCGTATCCGAGTTCCACCAACGTCTGCTGGTCCTTGGTAGTGCTTTGGAGCACAGGTACCTCCTGCTTAGTAACCGTGTCACAGTAACGTCAGCTGGTACTCGGTTGTGACATTGCCTCTTTTCCTTCTGCTACCCGTCCGGGGTCCAGTACCGTCAACTGGTTCTCCCCAGTGCCTTTGGCCTAGGTGCCTCCATCTCCGTATCCGAGTTCCACCACGTCTGCTGGTCCTTGGTAGTGCTTTGGAGCACAGGTACCTCCTGCTTAGTAACCGTGTCACAGTAACGTCAGCTGGTACTCGGTTGTGACATTGCCTCTTTTCCTTCTGCTACCCGTCCGGGCCTTCCTGCACCAGGTGCCTCCATCTCCGTACCGTTCACCACGTCTGTGTCCTTGGTTGCTTGCACAGGTACCTCCTGCTTAGTACGTGTCCAGTAACGTCAGCTGGTATCTCGGTTTGACATGCTCTTTTCCTTCTGCTACCTCGGTTCCAGCACAGTCAGCTGGTCCTCGTTACATCATTGTCTTTGCTCCATCTGAACCGCAGGTCGTACGTCAGCTGTTCCGAAATTAGCACCTTAAAGACCACACAGAAGAAGAGACGACAACAAGGACGCGAGCATGAAGCCAACCACTGAACAAACATCACAAAGAAAATAAAGATTACCCAAAGAAGACACCAACAGGACAAGAAGTAAGAAAACACAATAAGAACAAGACAGAAGAACAATAAGCAGAGATCAAAAGCAGAAGAACATGAAGTATAAGACCAAAATGAAGAGCAAAATATATGCTCTAAATTCTAAGCAGAAGAAGACTAAGCAGTGTATGGGGGTGAGTCCGTTCCTCCTCGTGGTGCCCCTGGAAAATGCCTGCTGCTGCAGGCTAAACTGAACACGGACAAATACTGTTGTAATTTAAATCTTTTGTGACAGCAAGAACGGAAGGATGAACAATTCATACTTTTACAGATTACAAGTACAGGAATCTCTGTCACAAATAAGAATATGATGAAGAAGATGAAGAGGAAGAAGATGAAGAATTTGAATATGAAGAAGATTAATTAGTTTAATAATAACAATATGAGTAATGTAAACAAAAACATGAATAGCAAGAAGTTTAAGAAGAAGATTAAGAAGGTGAAGATGAAGAATAATTTGATGAGAAAGATGATGCTGCTGCTGAAGATTATGAAGGAGAAAGTGTGGCACTGGCAAAAGTTAAAAAGGTGAAGAGCATGGAAGTTGTGAAACAAACATATTTGCCAAAATAGAAAAAAGGTTAACAACATTGTCAATTTGTTAGTCAATCCAAACGTATTTCCAAAAAAAAATATATTAATGCTATTCCAATGCATTGGGTTAAACATGTATGCCTTTATTGTCTCCTCAACCTCCCCCAATACATTCTACATTAGTCTTTGTTGTTTTCCTTCATGTACAATTAACCAACAAGGCAAGAATGGTTTTTTTTAATGTCGATATTTGGTTCCCATAGACTTACATTGGACTTCCGGTATCGGAATCGGATATCGACGATATTTAGAGATATCGGCGATACCATTCCGATCCGATATTTTTGGATATCGAGCAGTATCGCTCAACACTAACTCTTAGTAGTAAAGACTGTAAATGAGGAAAATGGCTTAAATGTGGTTTTAGGTAAACATTATTAGTAACTGTCTGGGAGAAGTTGTGTTTTTGCTCCAACAGCTCGCCGAAGTTGCCAGGCCAAAGCAAAAGGGAGTGATCCAGAGGGAGATCCGGGCCCTGATGTGCCAGCAGCAAGCGAAGCTGACAGATGGTGAAATTGGTAATGTAAGGGTAACAGACCCGAACCCCATTGTGATACCCCCAATGAGTGAAATGCTGATATGGTGTAGAGCAGCAATAAGTCTGAGAGGACAGAACTACCAAGCAGTAGTAGAGCCCCATTGTTCAGAGCACAGACCTACACTCTTGACTGCTAGAAGGGTAGTAGAAGTACGAAATGGGAGAGTACCAGTACGTCTTCTCAACTGGGGAGAAGATGAAGTGAATTTACCACGCTATGCCACAGTTGCTAAATTACATACCGTAGATAACAACTCTATTCTCACGACAGAGTCCTTAGCCTCCCGCCAACCAGCGGAGGATAATGACCCAGCAACCCAGGTGGAGGATTGGTGTCAGCAGCTCCATGTCGGGACAGACACCACTCCCGCCCACCAGAAACAGGGAGTACTACGGGTGGTACAGAAGTACACACAGGTATTTAGCAAACATCCACTTGACTTTGGGACAATTAAGGGAGTACAACATCATATCCCTACAGGCAGCCATCCTCCCATAAAAGAGCGGTACAGGCCTATACCTCCAGCACACTACCAGAAAGCTAAGGAAATGTTGCATGACATGAAGGAAGCAGGGGTGATAAGGGATAGTTGTAGTCCCTGGGCAGCACCTTTAGTCCTAGTTAAGAAAAAGGATGGAAGCATGAGAATGTGTGTAGATTACAGACAAGTAAATCGCATAACACATAAAGATGCATACCCTTTACCACGCATTGAGGAATCCTTAGCTGCCTTAAAAACTGCTAACTACTTTTCCACCCTCGAACTCACTAGTGGGTACTGGCAAGTAGCTGTGGCTGAGGAGGATCGGGAGAAGACGGCTTTCACCACCCCAATGGGACACTGTGAGTTTGACAGGATGCCGTTTGGACTCAGCAGTGCCCCGGGAACGTTCCAGAGAGTGATGGAGAGTTGCCTGGGAGATCTCAACTTTGAAACCGTGTTGCTGTACCTGGACGATGTAATTGTGTACTCCAAGACGTATGAGGATCATCTGAAGCACCTGGCGGAGGTATTCGAGTCACTCTCCAAGTATGGGATTAAACTGAAGCCCTCAAAGTGCCATCTGCTCAAACAAAAGGTACAGCACTTGGGACATATTGTCAGCTCAGAAGGAGTAGCGCCAGACCCCGAGAAGGTCACTGCCATCCAGAAATGGCCGGAGCCGAAGAATCTCAAGGAGGTGCGCCAGTTCCTGGGACTGACAGGTTACTACCAGAGGTTTGTAAAGGACTACACCAAGAAAGCAGCGCCTCTGCAAGACCTCCTGGTAGGACAACCCCTCAAGAGCAGAAATCCTCCATTCCACTGGGGTAAAGAACAAGCTGAGGCATTCAAGGAGATGAAGGAGATCCTGACGGGCGATGAGATCTTAGCCTATCATGACTATAGCCAGCCGTTCCTGCTGTACACTGATGCCAGCAATGAAGGATTGGGAGCTGTCCTCAGTCAGAAGCAAAATGGCCTGGAGAAAGTCATCGCATATGCAAGCAGGAAGCTCCGGCCGACTGAGAGAAACCCAGAGAACTATAGCAGCTTCAAGTTGGAGTTCCTGGCGCTGGTCTGGGCCATTACAGAAAGATTCAAGCATTACCTAGCCTCCAGCAAGTTCACTGCTTACACAGACAATAACCCCTTGACACATCTTGAAACAGCCAAGCTGGGAGCCATGGAGCAATGTTGGATGGCTCGGCTATCGAACTATTAGTTCACAATCAAGTACAGGGCAGGCCGTAAGAATGCCAACGCTGATGCCTTGTCCAGAATGCCACATGAGTCTGACACGGAAGAGGAATCGGATGACCTAGAAGAGATTGAGCTACCTGCATTCCACAGAAATGGGATGATCCACGAGCAACGAGCCTACAGGAGGCAGCGTGGTAAGACGTTAAACCCTTTACCTCACCACAGCTGGAAGGAGACCCAGAACAGTGACCCGTTTGTCAGCCACATCAAGGAACTGATAACTCAGGAAGGTTCCTTCTTGGAGAAGGATGCGTCTCAACAAGCAAAGCAGCTGTGGAACGAGAGAAGCCGGCTGTTTATCTACCGAGAGAAGCTGTGCCGAAGGTACGTCAATCCCAGAACCCATGAGATGGTATGGCAGATAGTGGTCCCAAGAACAGACATCCAGATGGTGTTGGAAGCTTACCACGAACGAGCGGGGCACTTTGGCTGGAAGAAGCTGGAAACCCTGTTAAAGTGTCGTTTCTACTGGGTGGGAATGCACAGTTCCATCGAAAAATGGTGTAAAAACTGTGCGTCCTGTAGCCTCCGAAGAAAAGACTACAGCAGCCAGAAAGCACCCCTGCAACCCATCAAGACGACTCATCCCTTGGAGATCGTGGCCTTGGACCATGTAAAGTTGTCACCCAGTCGGTCAGGATACTCGTATGCCCTGACGATGGTGGATCACTACTCCAGGTTCCTGGTGGTCGCCCCTGTCAAAGATCTGACAGCTGAAACAGCAGCAAAGACGTTTCAAGCATATTTCTGCAGACCTCATGGATATCCAGAGCAAGTGTTAACTGATCAGGGTCCTGCTTTTGAAGCCGAATTGTTTAAAGAGTTCTGTCACTTGTACGGGTGTAAGAAGATAAGAACCACACCGTACCACCCCCAAACAAATGGTCTCTGTGAAAAGATGAATCACATAGTTATTGATCTACTGAAAACGGTACCACTTGAGGAGAGGAATCGGTGGCCAGACCTACTACCTGACCTGGTAGATCTGTACAATCACATACCGGTGAGTTCCACCAATTGCACTCCAGCCTACCTTATGCGAGCAAGACCAGGAAAGCTGCCCATGGATTTGGAACTTGGTGTTGTAGAACCAGAAGCTGATGTTACTACTGAAGATTGGGACACGAACCGACAGGAACAGTACAGGAGGGTACAAGCCTGCGTGGAAGATAGTCTCAATAAAGTAAGGGAAAAGCAAGAGGAAAACTACAACAAAAGTGCGCCAGCTAAGCCTTTTATGCCTGGAGAAATTGTGCTAAAAAGGAAAAGAATGCACAAATTGGATGATCAGTGGGAAAAAGAGCCATATGTCGTGCAAGATTCCAATTTTGACAACAGGAAAACCTGTACCATTAGCAAAGATGGAGGACAGACGACGACCACTGTATCCAGAGACCACCTTAAACTGTGTCCAGACATGTTAAAACTTCCTGAGGAAGAACTTGTTATGGAAAAAGAGAAACCAGGTGAAGTCATACACACGGACTTAGGAGATTTTCCTGCAGATTGGCCTTGTATCGGAGATGCTGTGATTATTCCAGTACTTCAATTTTACCAACCACAAGAAGCGCTTCAACGTCCAGTTGAGCCAGTTGCCGCAGCAGAAGAAATAGTTCCAGAGGAACCTGCTCCTGTAGCACCTCCAGAAGTAGAGTCTCAAGAAATGGAACCTCAAGACGTGGAAATACCAGAAGAATCCCCTGGCGAAACAGAACCGCATCGCCCAGCCATAAGTATGCTTGCCAGATCCCTAGAGAGGTTAAGGCAGTATTACAGTTTGCCAGCACGCAGCACAGATAGGTCAGATGCTACTATACCTGACACCACACCACGTAGGTCAGTACGCACAACGAAGGGAAGGTTACCTGTTAGGTACCAAGAGTAGGCTTAGCAAAGTAATTCAGTAAACCAATATCCAAGTGTAAAAATGTGATATGTGAAATGTGTTTCTTTTAAAGGACTGCGTGGCTGAGGACTTTGCCAGCCCAAAAACTGTGTTTTAAATAGTTGGCACTCAGTGCCCCATCTTGGCTTTACATAAGCCATTCTACCTCAGAAGAAAAACCCGTATGGTGTGGCCTTGAGTGAGGTTTGCAGCAAAGAAGTCCTGCAGCCCACCCAGGACCACCGTGGGAGGTTTGGTACGGGTCCTCCACAAGAATTCTGTATTTATTGTGTAAATATTTGTATATATGTTACTTGTATTATGAAACGTTTGAAGTGTCCTTACCTCCCGAAGGGAAGAGTTATAATTATGTTTTGTTGATGTTATATATAAAAAAATTGTTTTCTTTTTCAGCTTGGGAGTGCTAATATTAACTAGGGGGGGATGTGTAGCCCAGCTGTGACTGGAGCCACATGTTACCCTGGAGAATGCACGGAAAGGTAAATCCACGATAACCCATTGCACACAACATTTCACATTTTTCCCTGGTACCACCAGAGGGAGCCCTTGAAATGACAGCAGTGAGATAAGGCAGTCTAGCTGCGAGTTAGCTAGTTGTTGGTTTTACCTCAGAACAGCAGAACACCTCAGAGAGTGAGAGGAGAGAGACATTCCTGTCAGACGAGACGGAAGAAAATGAGCTAGTTACCTTAGACATGCTGAGAGGGAACTCTAGCCAGAAAGAAAGACTTATCTGAAAGCCTGAGGACTTCAGCAAACACTCAGCTTATATAGTGGAGTCCAGTGTAGTGGAAAGGATTGCCACTTGGTCTGGTCAAGGTTGAGTCCACTGAGAGTTCAACAGTGAGCTGTTTCAGAAAGTAAGCGTGCCGACGCTTGGAGAGCGGTGAAGAGAAGGAAGCTGACATCTACTGCTGCTTGTGCTTATGATAGTGGTGAGAGTAGGACGACAGGCAAGTGGAAAAGGGAAAGAGAGTGACCGAGGTCAACCAGCATTAATAGCTTACCTCGACTCTGCACCACCGGACACCGGGTCCGCGCTTACCAGCATCTGCACGACTGGTAGGAGACACCGGAGACCCTGCTGGACTACAAGTCGCAGAGGGGCCCTTCAGTGCTGATACGTAACCGGGGTCAGGAAGAACAAGAGTCTAGCAGGGCCCTGCATATAGAGACTAGTTCTGTCCAAAAGAAGGCTCCACCACAAGATCAGCCGGGCGTAGCAAAGAGAAGGAGTTAAACTCTGTTTTATGCAAGTTAGAAACTCACACACAAATAGACGTAAGGAGGCTTTACACCTACTCAGTGGATTACTGGACGTGCATCCTCCACCCTGACGGCCTCCCGGGACGTGCCTGCAACTTCATCACCAGTAAAGGTACAGAAAGAGACTGTCTTGTGTGTGTCTGCATTATTGTCCTTCACCCCTGCACCGCCATATACCTCGAGGGATCAGTCTCGCCTGTGGGAGACTTAACACCTTGCTGCCCAATAAAAACCCCTCAGAGGATTCACCCTGCAGCGCTGGTCACCCTGACCAGGAACCACAGGTGGCGTCACGAACATTCTACAATCCCCTGTAAATATCCCCCTTTAGTGAGCGCCCAGGGCAACGGACCGAGCTGTGCTACCCGTGACATCCCCCAGTGAAGTGAACGGGCTCGGTGCCGAGTACCCCACAGCCCTGCTACGTGCGACTCAATATCATGTGTTGGTCTGCTTTGAGAAAACCAGGGACATACCGGGAAAGTGAGGTAGAGATGTCGTGGAGCGGGGGCGCGAAAACCTCGACAATTAAGGTGCCAACCTCTGCTGCCAGGCAGGGAAAGTACAGTGTATGAGCGGGGATTTTATACTGTTCTATAACCTAACTGGGTACACTTGTCATTCTTAGCTTTGAGATTAGTTAATTGTTATATATTGTAAATCTTTCAAAATAGGAGACCTACTTATCATACTGGGTGTTGGTTTAATGTAATTACAGACTATTATGGTCTGAATGTCTCAGACCTTTGTGTATTTGTCTCGTCTCTCAGACTTCTCTGTGTCTTTGTTTCATTTTGCACTTGGATCTTTTTTTCTATATTTGTTTTTTTTAAATCTATCAATAAGTATGAATTTTACCAGGTTATATGAATGTATTTGATATATCCTACTCGTATGTGTCTATGATACTGCACCTTTTCCTTAGTGAATACAGTTTGATATTGTCCCTTTACACCTATTTTGGATATTCATTATGTTTTCATGACTGTTTTCATTTTCCTCCCAATCTAATAGATTGATCTTGGCTTAGGAAGCAAGTTCTGGCTGAATGAGCGCATTTTAAAATATTTTGTTTGTTTTGTCTAGAATTCTGTATTTTGTTTATGATTCATATAGTTAAAATTATGTAAATACAATCAATTTTTGTCAATTGCTTTCCTCTTTTTTAAGCAATCACAATGTTGCAATAATCATACTTATTCAATTTATGTTAAGACTTTTTACCTGTTTTATTGGATATTTCTCCCTCTGAGCATTTCATACATAGAAAGCAGCATTTATGTATTCCTGGCTTTAGAGTTCTCTTGTAACCTGGAGGACACTGTTCAGAGCATTTAGACACGGGAACCTATGAGAGAAGAAATCAGAGAAAGGAGACGTAAAGTAAAGTCATCATTACCATATATACTCATGTATAAGTCGAACCGTGTATAAGCTGACCCCCCTAATTTTGCCACAAAAAACTGGGAAAACTTATTGACTCGCGTATAAGACTAGGGTAAAAAATGATTATGCCCCCATATGCTCCATAGATTAGGCCCCCATAAACTACATAGATTATGCCCCGTATGCTCCACAGATTATGCCCCATATGCTGCACAGATTATGCCCCCATATGCTGCAAAGATTATGCCCATATGCTCCCCTGATTATGCCCCCATATGCTCCCCTTATTATGCCCCCATATGCTCCAGATTATGCCCCTATATGCTCCAGATTATGCCCCCACATGCTCCAAATTATGCCCCCATATGCTCCACAGATTATGCCCCCATATGCTCCAGATTATGCCCATATGCTCCCCTGATTATGCCCCATATGCTCCAGATTATGCCCCCATATGCTCCAGATTATGCCCCATATGCTGCAGATTATGCCCCATATGTTCCACAGATTATGCCCCATATTGTCATGTGTGCATCGCCACGAAGATCGTCGCGGTTGCACATTCTGACTTCTCACAGCTGAGTTGCTGTTTCTTTGTGTTTGGCAGTTAGGGAGTTAATTCTGTCTGTGCTCAGTTCTGGGACTGGGTGCAGTTTCTCCCGGCTGCAATTAATTATTTGTTGATTGGTTTCCTTTAAATCTCTGGTTGTCTGTGTTGGGAGTTGCCAGTGAAATTCTTCATGCAGACCACAGATAGGATTGTATCTGTATAGACTTAAGTTAAAGAGCTCCTTAGTTGTTTTAAGCTCACCTTGCTTAGAGTTTAATATCCCAGATCATTTATGTTCCTTCTGTGTTTGAGTGTGTATGCAAGTCTGTGTTTTCTCCAGTCTGTCTTATATGTCTAATCTGTGTATTTAGCAGATATCAGCCCATATCCCTTTGGTGGTAATCAGTATCCTTCTTAGGACTGATTACAGGGTTCAGGGACTGATAGGAGACAGGGTTAGGCTGGAGACTTGGACCTCTGAACCATTATCAGTACCTCCAAGGTGAGGGATTAGTTAGGACCCCAGTTTAGGGTCAGGTTAGACCCCCGGTCCTCCTCTTTCCTGTGACAGTGTATCAAGTCCTCAAGATTAACCCTGAGTTCAACGGATATCGTGTCAGGTAAATCTATTCTATATTTACATGCTGATGTTGCTAATCTATATGTTGTATAGAGTGTTGTTCTTTTAAGAATAGTTTACTGACATCGTACACATATCATAAGACCGCGTGACATTTTCACTGGCCTATAAAATTATTCCCAGTTGCCATGGATCCAGTAGCCCAGCTGGTTCTGCAGTTGCAGGGATTATCCATGGAGCTGACGGACATTAAGTCCAAAGTTTTGTCTCCCTCGGAGCAAACCAGATTTGAACCTAAAGTAGCTCTCCCGGACAGGTTCACTGGTGGGCGAGACAAATTTTTTACCTTCAGGGAAGCATGTAAATTGTATTTTCGGCTTCGGCCTCGATCATCAGGGAGTGAAGAGCAGAGAGTGGGAATTGTTATCTCGCTCCTACAAGGGGACCCTCAATCCTGGGCCTTCTCCCTTCCTCCGGGATCCCCGGCTCTACAGTCAGTAGATCGATTTTTTACTGCCCTGGGTTTGGTATATGATGACCCAGATCGGGTCTCTCTTGCTGAGACAAAATTACGTAAGATACAGCAGGGAGATCGTCCGGCGGAGGAATTTGCTTCTGAGTTCCGTAGATGGGCCACAGATACTCAGTGGAATGACCCAGCTCTTAGAAGCCAGTTTTGTCATGGCTTTCTGACAAATTAAAGGACGTTTTGGCTCAGTATGATTCTCCTCCATCACTGGAGGCTGCTATGGCCCTAGCTATCCGTACTGATAGACGGCTCCGGGAGAGGTGCGAGGTAACTCCGCCCCCTGTTGTTACTCCACCTACTACTAAAGTCCCTTATGTTGAGGTTCCCCTTGTCTGTTCGGAGGAGCCTATGCAGTTGGGAGGGACATCATTTCGTAGGAGGGGATTGGCGGTACGCCGCAGGACTAGAAGGTGTTTCTTCTGCGGGAAAGAGGGACATTTTGTTGGGGGATGTCCATCCCGTGCCTTGTTGAGCAAAAAGTCGCCGGAAAACTGTTAATCCCAGGTTGTGTGGTGGACGACAACCTGGGAGTATGTATTTCGTCCGCTAGTTCTTCTCAGTTCCTTGTACCAGTGGAGGTGGTGGTTGGTACGAGAGTGGAGAGATTTTCTGTTCTTCTTGATAGTGGGTCCGGGGCTAATCTGGTTGACGCTCAGTTTGCTCAGGCTCAAGGTATGCATCTGAGTGTATTGGTCAAACCGATCCCTATATTCTCCATTGACGCCAGGCCTCTCGGCCAAGGTAGCTTTGTTCATGAGGTTCATAACATTGACCTTCGGTAGGGGCAATACATAGGGAACTATTATCTTGTTATGTGTTGGAGGGTCTACCTACTCCTATTGTGTTGGGACTTCCTTGGTTGGTTAAACATAACCCTGTGATTAATTGGCAGTCCAGAGATATAAGCCAATGGGGGGAGTTTTGCAAAAGTAACTGCATGAACACAGTCATCAGTGCGGTCGTGCCTAGTACTTTGCCTCCTTTTTTGGAGGACTTTGGGGATGTGTTCTCTGAGGGGGTGTCAGGAGTTGCCTCCTCATCGCGTGTATGACTGCTCTATTAATTTACTTCCTGATGCTAAGTTACCTAAAGCTAGGTTATATAACCTTTCTGGTCCTGAGAGGCAGGCTATGAAAGATTATATTTCGGAAAGTCTGGCCAAAGGGCATATTAGACCTTCATCTTCCCCAGTGGCCGCGGGGTTCTTCTTTGTGAAGAAAAAAGATGGAGGCCTACGCCCTTGCTTGGATTTCCGCGAACTTAATCGGATTACTGTTCGAGATCCGTATCCACTCCCTCTGATTCCTGATCTCTTCAATCAAATTGTTGGCGCCAAATGGTTCTCTAAATTGGATCTCAGGGGGCGTATAATCTGATTAGGATAAAAGAGGGGGATGAGTGGAAAACGGCGTTTAACACGCCGGAGGGACATTATGAGAACCTTGTCATGCCTTTTGGTCTGACTACTGCACCAGCAGTATTCCAACATTTTGTTAATGACATTTTTCGTCATCTGGTGGGGCTGTTTGTGGTCGTATATTTGGATGACATTTTAATTTACTCACCAGATCTTGTGTCTCACCAGGAGCATGTGAGACAGGTGTTGCAGATCTTGCGAGACAATAAACTATACGCCAAACTGGAAAAGTGTGTATTCGCCGTACAGGAACTTCAGTTTTTGGGTTTCTTGGTGTCAGCCTCCGGTTTCCGTATGGACCCTGAAAAGGTGAGAGCAGTGCTTGAATGGGATCAGCCAGAGGATCTTAAGGCTCTGCAGCGTTTTCTGGGGTTTGCTAACTACTACCGGAAATTTATTTGTAATTTCTCATCTGTTGTCAAACCTCTCACTGACATGACAAGAAAAGGGACGGATTTTTCTAAATGGTCGGACAAAGCTTGCCAAGCTTTTTCCTCTTTGAAAAAATGTTTTGCTTCGGCACCCGTTCTCATCCAACCAGATGCATCACAGCCGTTCGTTGTGGAGGTGGACGCGTCTGACGTAGGGGTGGGTGCAATATTGTCCCAGGGTCCGTCCCCTGGTAAATGGCATCCGTGCGCTTTCTTTTCTAAAAAATTGTCATCCGCCGAAAGGAATTATGATATTGGCAATAGGGAACTTTTGGCCATTAAGTTGGCTTTTGAAGAATGGCGTCACTTTTTGGAGGGGCAGTCCACCCGGTCACCGTCATTACTGATCACAAGAACCTGCTGTATTTGGAATCTGCTAAGCGTCTGAATTCCAGACAAGCTCGATGGTCGTTGTTTTTTACCAGGTTTAATTTTGTTGTCACTTATCGCCCTGGATCTAAGAATGTTAAGGCGGATGCCTTGTCTCGCAGTTTCCCAGGGGCCGGGAAAATGGATGACCCGATTCCTATCCTTCAGGAGGGGGTGTAGTGTCGGCTGTATGTTCTGAGCTTGAGGAGGAGGTGTTAGAGGCTCAGGGGGACGCCCTGCAGGACCTCCAGGGAGACTGTTTGTCCCAAATCAGTTGAGACAAAAGGTTATTGAGGCACATCATAATTCTGCTTTAGCAGGACATCCAGGGAGTAAGGCTACTTTAGATCTCCTTTCTCGCCGGTTTTGGTGGCCTAACGTTAATAAAGATGTTTTAACTTTTGTCGCGTCCTGTGGGGTTTGTGCTCGCTCTAAGACCCCTCATACCCGTCCGTCTGGGACCCTCTTACCCTTGAAACTTCCGGAGCGTCCATGGACTCATTTGTCTATGGACTTCATCACGGACCTTCCTCAGTCGTCAGGGAAGACTGTCATACTGGTGGTTGTTGACAGGTTCAGTAAGATGGCACATTTCATTGCTCTTCCTGCCCTCCCTAATGCTAAAACTCTGGCGCAGGTGTTCATTGGGGAGATTGTGAGACTTCATGGGTTGCCTTCTGATGTGGTGTCAGATAGGGGGTCTCAGTTTGTGTCCAAGTTTTGGAAGGCATTTTGTTTACGTCGGGGGATGCAATTGTCATTTTCCTCGGCTTTTCATCCGCAGACCAATGGTCAGACAGAGCGTCTGAATCAAAGCCTAGAGACTTATCTTCGGTGTTTTGTCTCAGAGAACCAGGAGGACTGGTCTTCTTTCTTGCCTCTGGCAGAGTTCGCTCTTAACAACAGGCGGAGCGAGTCCACTGGTAAGTCCCCGTTTTTTGGGGCATATGGTTTTCATCCCCAGTTTTGTACATTCAATGGGGGGGGCCCTTCTGGGGTTCCTGAGGAGGAGCGTTTCTCGTCGTCACTTGCTTCAGTGTGGAGAGGTGTATTGAATAATCTGAGTGCTATGGGGAACCGTTATAAACGTATGGCTGATAGGAGGAGAGTTTCTGGTCCAGATCTTAATGTGAACGATCTGGTATGGTTGTCTACCAGGAATATAAAACTTAAAGTTCCCTCCTGGAAGCTGGGCCCCAGATTCATCGGCCGTACAGGATCAGTTCCATAATTAATCCTGTGGCATTTCGTCTGGACCTCCCTCCTACGTTTAAAATCCACAATGTGTTCCACAAGTCATTACTTAAAGGTACGTGGCACCAGTCATACCATCACCTCTACCTCCTCCTCCAGTGGTGGTCAATGGTAACTTGGAGTTTCAAGTGTCAAAGATCATTGACTCACGTCTGAATCGCCGGTCCCTTCAGTACTTGGTGCATTGGAAGGGGTATGGTCCAGAGGAGAGGACGTGGGTTCCTGCGTCTGACATTAACGCAGATCGTTTGGTGCGGACCTTCCACAGAACTCACCCGGGCAAACCTGGCCCTGAGGGTCCGGAGGCCCCTCGTAGAAGGGGGGTACTGTCATGTGTGCATCGCCACGAAGATCGTCGCGGTTGCACATTCTGACTTCTCACAGCTGAGTTGCTGTTTCTTTGTGTTTGGCAGTTAGGGAGTTAATTCTGTCTGTGCTCAGTTCTGGGACTGGGTGCAGTTTCTCCCGGCTGCAATTAATTATTTGTTGATTGGTTTCCTTTAAATCTCTGGTTGTCTGTGTTGGGAGTTGCCAGTGAAATTCTTCATGCAGACCACAGATAGGATTGTATCTGTATAGACTTAAGTTAAAGAGCTCCTTAGTTGTTTTAAGCTCACCTTGCTTAGAGTTTAATATCCCAGATCATTTATGTTCCTTCTGTGTTTGAGTGTGTATGCAAGTCTGTGTTTTCTCCAGTCTGTCTTATATGTCTAATCTGTGTATTTAGCAGATATCAGCCCATATCCCTTTGGTGGTAATCAGTATCCTTCTTAGGACTGATTACAGGGTTCAGGGACTGATAGGAGACAGGGTTAGGCTGGAGACTTGGACCTCTGAACCATTATCAGTACCTCCAAGGTGAGGATTAGTTAGGACCCCAGTTTAGGGTCAGGTTAGACCCCCGGTCCTCCTCTTTCCTGTGACAGTGTATCAAGTCCTCAAGATTAACCCTGAGTTCAACGGATATCGTGTCAGGTAAATCTATTCTATATTTACATGCTGATGTTGCTAATCTATATGTTGTATAGAGTGTTGTTCTTTTAAGAATAGTTTACTGACATCGTACACATATCATAAGACCGCGTGACACATATGCTCCAGATTAAGCCCCATATGCTCCAGATTATGCCCCATATGCTGCAGATTATGCCCCATATGCTGCAGATTAGGCCCCATGTGCTGCAGATTATGCCCCATATGCTTCAAAATATGCCCCCATATGTTCCACAGATTATGCCCCATATGCTGCAGATTATGCCCCATATGCTGCAGATTATGCCCCCATATGTTCCACAGATTATGCCCCATATGCTGCAGATTATGCCCCCATATGCTCCAGATTATGCCCCATATGCTCCAGATTATGCCCCATAGTATATATGTCCTTTAGGCTGCTGCTGCAAAAAAAAATGACATACTCATCTCTCGTCGCTGGGGGCCAGGTGCCGGTGTCCTGAGCAGGCGGTGACACCGGCGCACTATGGGGGACAGGTGCCGGTGTCACCGCTCGCTCAGGACCCCGGCACCTGAGATATTTACCGATCCCCGGTCCACCACTGCGCTGCTCCCTCTTCCGTGTCCTCGGCAGTGAATGATCAGGCAGAGGGTGCGGCGCGCACTAATGACATCATTGCGCCCTCTGCCTGATCATAACAGCAAGAGGACGCGAGGACACAGAGGGGAGCAGCGGTGGCACGGGACAGGTAAATATCGCTATACTCACCCCTCCGCCGGCGCAGTCTCTGCAGCCTCTCCTCTTCTCCCGACGGTCTCTGGCAGCTCTTCCTACAGCGGTCACGTGAGACCGCTCATTAAAGTCATAAATATGTGCATATTCATGACTTTAATGAGCGGTACTACGTGACCGCTGCAGGAAGGAGCCGGAGATCGTGGGAGAAGCAGGGGGGCTGCAGAGACCGCGCCGGTAGAGGGGTGAGTATGATCCGACACCCCGGCTCCCTCTCCCTCGCCGACCCTCGTATATGACCCGCGTATAAGCCGAGAGGGGGACTTTCAGCCCTAAAAATTGGGCTGAAAATCTCGGCTTATACACAGTATATACGGTAATCATAAAAAAACTAATGTTTTAAAATCCTTGTACAAAATTCTGAATATTTAACTTAGATTTCATGATATTCAGTTTATATATATCTATATATACAAAAAATTTAGTGTATGTATGTGTGTGTATCAAGCCACACCCACTCCACATAACCATGCCTACTCCACATAGCCACACTCACTCCATATGCCACACTCACTCCACATAGCCACACTCACTCCACATAGCCACACCACTCCACATAACCATGCTACTCCACATAGCCACACTCACCACATAGCCACCTCACTCCACATAACCATGCCTACTCCACATAGCCACACTCACTCCACATAGCCACACTCACTCCACATAGCCACACTCACTCCACATAGCCACGCCACTCCACATAGCCACACTCACTCCATATAGCCACACTCACTCCACATAACCATGCCTACTCCACATAGCCACACTCACTCCACATAGCCACACTCACTCCACATAGCCACTCACTCCACATAGCCACGCTCACTCCACATAGCCACACTCACTCCACATAGCCACACTCACTCCACATAGCCACGCCCACTCCACATAGCCACACTCACTCCACATAGCCACACTCACTCCACATAGCCATGCCCACTACACATAGCCACACTCACTCCACATAGCCACGCCCACTCCATAGCGACAGCGGAGTTATCGAAAGATGGAGAATTATCATAAGAATAGAAAAAAAAACTAGTGATGAGCGAGCATGCTTGCCACTATTCAGTGCTCGCGATGCTCAGAGCTCGCTGAGTATTAAAGGAGTTGCTCGGCTGGAGCACAGGTCCCCTCTCTGCATGTTTAGAGAGCCAATGAACATGTAGGGATTGTCTGCCATGCACTGTAATGCCGCAGCAATGTTGGCTGTTGTATTTCAGTGATTGGCTGGCAGCACAGCATCATCATGTCTATTTCTCATAAAATGCTGTGTTTGTGTGTGGCTGTGTGCAGGTGTCTGCGGCTGTGGAGGGGGTCTGTGTATGCGGTAATGCTACTGCTGGTACTGTCGGTCACAGTGCTGTGGGATCATGCTGGAAGATGTCAGATTGTGACCTGCAGCGGTGAAGCAGGCTTGGCCTGATGAAACTACTGCTCCCATCGGGCTGTGTCTGGCATCACTGATAACAGTGACAGCAGGTGCCGCTGATGGGAGAGTAGTATCATCTGCCGGCACCTGTGCTCACTGTTAAAAGAAAAAAGTAAAATTACATACATATTCATTATTCACATAATACATACATAGTGATACATAATATATACATATTCACATAGAAATAAAAACACATTACACTCACCACACACCAAATCCCCGACCCTTCTTCTCCTAGAAATAAATTAATAAACCAATATATACTCCCTGTCTGCTGTAGTCCAAGGTAATCAGATTGTCCCACGGAAATCTCACGTGCAGTACAGTCACATCGGGAGATGTGACCGCTCTACACGATTGGCGATACACTGACAGGAGATAATCGCCCCCGTGGTGAATCAGCTGATCGGCTCCGTGCTATCACTTACGGAAATTCGGCGTTGGATAGTTTTCACACAGCGATACTGCGTAAAGTGAGAGCACCGGAGTGATGAACTCCAGTGAACTCTCATGGAGCTCAGTTATACACTGCGGGAGATATTAGCTCCTGTCAGTGTATCACCGGAGGCTGGGTCGGGCAGGCACATCTCTTGATGTGACTGTTCTACACGTGAGATTGTCGTGGAACAGTCGGTAAATGGAGTACGGCAGACAGGAAGAATTATGTGTTGGTTTATTATTTTATTTTTGTTGCAGGAGATGAGAGATTCGGAGATTAGGTGATGCAGTAAGTATGGTTAATTAAGATTAATAAAAGTCTATACTCTAGTTGTGTCTTTATTGACCGTATAACTATAGGATTAGTTATCGATAGGTGTCTTATAGATGCCTCTCCATTACTAAGCAGTGGGCTTGATGTCACCGGACAATACAAAGGTGATATCAACCACACAAATATTACCCCACTTGCCAGCTCTACAGGGCAAGTGGGAAGAGAAAGGCAAAGTGCCAGAATTGACGCATCTATAAGATGCCCCATTTCTGAGGCATCTGAGCGCTGATATCTTTAGCCTGGGGGGCCAATATCCATGGCCCCTTCCCAGGCTATTAATATCAGCCTGCAGCTGTCAGCCTATCCTTTGAAGGTTTGCTTTTTTAGGGTGACCCCATGTCAATTTTTTCTGGGGTTCTTCTGCAAAATAGCCAGTAAAGACTGAGCAAACATCAGTGAGCTGATATTAATAGCCTGGGAACATTTATGGCTATTGGCTCCTT
>JARQOD010000892.1:63345-118508 GCA_033576555.1 Oophaga sylvatica
GGAACAGGGGGCCCAAAAGCGCAGCGGTACACCCCCCCACGCAGGATGGGAAACGCTCCCCCCTCCCAGGTCGGGGGCCCTCATAGTAAAACCTGCTCCCTACCCCCGGGGAGCAAATGCTCCTCAGAAAGCGGAAGCCGGATACCAATCGGGTTAACGCAAAATATGCAGCAAATGGACATGCCCATACAAGAAAAAAGAGCTGCAGGTAGGGGAAATTGACTTGCGCAAAAAGGGGAAGTAGAGACTTGGCGCTGCAGACCAAAATCAGTGCTTTCAATTTTTTAAAGCTACCTATTTTTGAAGACCGACTGAAAAATCCCGGGGAGATTTTTACAATGTTCCAAAAAGAAATTAGCAGGGGGACTCGCCTCCACAAGGGGGCCCTGCGAGCTTTCAAACAGGTTAACCCTTTAATCTATTAATGCAGAAAATGTTGAAGGAAAATTTTTAACGGGGAACCCAACTAAAAAACGTGCACGGGGTCCTTGGATCACCACCTACCTTTGATCCCTTAAAAGATAGGGCTAAAAAGGGGACGTGCCCCCGGGGAAAACCCCTGGGGTGCAACCCAGTTCCCCGGGGGGTAAACCCCACCAAACCCCAGCAGAACCACCTTTTCCCGTGGTGCGGAAGCCAAAACGCAGGGGCGCCCCCTACGGTTTGGACGTGGGGTAAATGCGCCAGGACAAAAAACCTCCGCTTTATGAGGGGGAAGGGGGGAAGAAAAGGGAAAGTCCTGCTACCTACCCCCCGGGGGATCCCCCTTGATAACCGGGGGAAAAAGGAACGTCGCCCCACCAGGGGACAATGCCACCCCCAGACGCCCCGATACCCATCCCGCATAACCTTTTACCGTTGCAACAGAGAAGGTATCTAGCCCGACAGTGCCTTTTTAACGAGCAGACCTTTGGGGCCGGGGGCCAACCCCAGGAATAATCATCGGCCCCTCAAGGGGAACCGCAGGTTTGTGGGGGAACCCCCCTCCTGCCAACCTGGACGGATCGCAATCCCTGCCCTCTGGACAGGGGATCTAGTGACCCATCCGGTCCTGTTAATAAATTTTGGCCCAGGGACATCTCCGCCCCGACCCGACTTTGCTGTGTATGCCCCTAAGGGCTCCCTTTTGATATACTCACCCAAAAGGGGAGAAAACGTAAAGGGAAAAAGGGGAGCTAAGGGGCCGGGGGATTTTTTGTTTTTGACGTTACGACCCCGCAATAAGGGTATGGCCCCCTATTACTCTATCCCTTTTTCGATACTTATTCGATATTTTCCATATATCTATACCGGAAGGGGAAGTTCCCAAAATTTTTTTGAAGGCAATGTGATTTAGTCACCAAAAGGGGGGAACCCCAAAAAAATTGGGGCACCCCCTTTACCCCCTGCGGTCTTTTTAAATAATGGCTTTTGGTTTTTTTGGTTTTCTGAAATGATTCAAATGCACTTAAAAGGCGCCCCGCCATTTTCGTCACTGGGGCCGTGAATTCAGTAAGGAAAAGAACGCAGGCGTGCTACTCTAAAAGGGGCATTAAAAGATTGCGTTTTTGTGTCTGTGCTGTAGGCAGGCAAAACACCAACCCCCCTTTTTAAAGCTTCCTTTCCCCGCATTTTTTTTAACACCCCGGGGAAGGGGGTTTTTAGTTAGGGCCGTTTTTTGGGGGGGCATGAAACGGGGGGCTGGGGCATCTGCACGGGGGCTCACAGCCCCCATTTTTTTTTTTCATTTAATTCTTTCAGCTCCATGAATTTTTAAATATTATGTACGCGCTTCCCCTTTTCCAAAATTGGTTTAAAAAAACTATAGAATGAAAAGGGGGTAGCCTTTTACAGATTTAACCCTTTTTGGGGTTTTAGTGTTCATTTTACCCGGGGTTTTTTTTTTTTTGTGGCCCTCAGGGGCCCCTTAAATTTTTTCAAGCACTGCTGTTAAACCCCGCTGACTTTTTCTCAGTGCCTAAAACCTTTTTTATTTATCCCCCCTTTGGGTTTTTGCCCAAATTCCCCTTTAAATTTTTAATCAATTTTTACCGTTTTCCCTCCGAACCAATACATTGGTTCCCCAAAAACTATAAAAGTAGAAAAAGGGGGTACCCCTTTTACAAAATTTTGAACATTGGTTTCAGTTTTCCCCGTCATCTGTGTTTTTTTATTTTTTTGAGTAAAAATAAAAATCCATTTTTCTTTTCAAGCACGGGTGCTTGTACCTCTGACTTCCCCCAGGCCTCATCCTTTTTATTTATCCCAATTTTTTTCCCCCCTTCCCCTTTTAAAAAATAATCTTTAGGGGGACGCGCTTCCAAACCTTTTCCCAATCCCCTTTGGCAAACACTATAAAATTAAAAAAAGGGGTTGGGGTTTT
Organism: Oophaga sylvatica; assembly: GCA_033576555.1. NCBI lineage: Eukaryota > Metazoa > Chordata > Amphibia > Anura > Dendrobatidae > Oophaga > Oophaga sylvatica. The sequence goes on from JARQOD010000892.1 coordinate 65,708, forward strand.
TGGGGGGGGGGAAAAAAGTTTTGTTTCTTTTCACTTCACCCCGGTTTTTTATTTTTGGGGAAAAATAAAACCTTTTTCTTTTCCAAAACCCCGGTGGGGGTATTGGGGGGTTTAGTGCCTAAAAATTTTTTTTTAATTTTCCCAAAATTTGGGTTTTGCCCATTCCATTTAAAATATAATCAAATTTGGTGACGCCTTTTCCCCTCCTTAAACCCAAAACATTTTTTGAAAAAACATAGAATAAAAAAGGAGTACCTTTCACAGATTGTGAACATTTGTTTTCGGGGGTTCACTTAAAATTTTTTGCTAATAACCACACTTAGGCCTTATAACTTTTTTTTACTTTTTATAAAACTACCAAATAAGAAGTCAGTGAGAAGGCACGTGGTCGTGGCCGGGATTTCAGCAGGGGGAAGGGGGGTGGGGAAAATTTGTGGCTGCTTGGGGCCCCCCCTCAGTGACACAGCAACCCCAGTTTTACCCCCGAAAGTTCCTTTTGCCACTTTGGTAAGCTCCGGTGCCCCCCTGCGGGGAAAAAAAAAATTTTAAACCGTCCCCTTGGGGTTTGGTGGCAGCCATTTTTCGACTTTTTAAATTTCCCTTTCCCCCTCCCCCAGGAACACAAAAATGTTAAACAAACCCCCCCGCTGTTTTCCCCCCGGGGAAAAATTTTCCCGGCAGTCAGAGATTCTGTACAGGACCAGCTGAGTCTCTGCTTCTTTCCAAGAATCTGTTTTGGTCCAAAAAAGGGACAGGCAACCATTCCGCAATTTGAAAAAGGGGGGATTCATTATGCACAACAGCTTTTTCTCTCTCAATCTGAAGAGGCGGTGAGCCAGTGCCGAGGGGCACACACCGCAGACGCATCTTATGTTTGATGATTGAACAGGTGCCAGTTTTGTGAGCATGGTGCTGCCACCAGCCAAAGCACAGTGTTGGAAAGGGTAGTGGAAATGAAGTCCAGCCCCCAACATCTGAGCAACAGGAGGTGGTGAGCACTCTAGGAAGAATTGCCCCCAACGTACAAAAGGAAAGGGAGGGGTAGCTCACTCGCTTCCCCTGTACCTCCAGTTTGGCCCCTATGGGGGGCAGTTCTTTTAGAAATTCAAATTGGCCCCCATGACTCACGCGGGGTCCTTTTTAAAACCCTTGGGTAGATGAAATTTGCTATTTTCAATGAAAGCTGTTAAGCAAAAATTAAAAGGGAGGTAAAAATATCAGTACCTTAATCCCACAAATAGGGAAACAGTACGAAAAAGCACGTACTGAGTTACAAAACCCCTGGAGATGTAGGCCAACCTACACACACCTACATCTTAAAGGTCGTTTCGACCTCAAACCTCCAGCTCACAAAACACCTTTCGCTCCTCACAGGACTCCATGGAGGAACCTCGGTCACTGTTGTCCAAAAGAAAACTGTTATTCCCCCCACACAGCAAGTTCACAGTCACGCACACTCCCAAACAAAAACAGCCATCGTACCACAGGAAATGGATAAAAACGCCATACTCGCAAACCCCACGACACAGGCCTGAATGCGGGCATGCAAACCCTGTCCCTAAATGCTGTCATTCAGCTGGGGGAGACTGACAGTTTCGGGAATTTTATGGAAATTGGGGCACCCCCACAAAAATTGCCGCCGATTTTATTTCACAGGCAAGCGCCCTGCTCTGCAAAAACTGCGAGGGAAACATAAACATGCCTACTAAAACGCCGTCAGTAAAAGGTCCCCTGACCACCAATTTTTTGTACAGTACCCATGGCCAGGACGATACCCCTCCGCCCATTGGGTAAAATGTGAGCCGGGTAAATCTTGCCAGGGGCGCTGAACGGTTTCGGGCCAAACCCTCCAAGGTTTTTGCGGGAATCCATCTTACACTTTGATTTCCTCCAACCAGTTCCTCAAAAAATCATGGGTTTCAACGACCCGTCACGGTTTAACCCTCCACATGGCCCGTGAACCTTCCCTTTTTGACCGATATGCCACAGCCGGGGCCCCAAATGTCAACAGCCGCCCCTAAAATTTAATTTTCCCCCCATGGGAATCGAAGCCACACAGCGCAGGACCGGGGATCCATCAAGCAGAAGCGACGTTGGTTTTGCGGGTTAAATTTCCCCAGCCAGGTTTGGGTAGGTGTGACAATGGCCGAAATCTGGTGGCAGCTCTGGCCTGGCAAAACCTCACTCACATAAACCTGTCTGGCACATGTCTCACTGGGGGCGGGGAGATTTTTTTGGGGGACTATCGAACTTGATGCAATGCTGCACAAGGTCCCCTAAGTGCGCTCACATTATGGGGGGGACTTCCAGCAGGCCAGATCGCGCATTGCACTCCGCAAGTCAATTCGCCTTCCCGAACATCGCATCATTGACGTACCCACCAGGTGGAATTCCAGTTACATAGGGTTTGGGGCGTTTTGTGAGCACGCCACAGTAATGGAGTATCACTGCACAGCGCAATCAACCGCAATTTGCGCCGTTCACACTTCCCACTACTGATGGGGCCCCTATAAGGAATTTTGCGACGTTTTGCGTGCGTTTATTTTTTTAACCCCGATGGCAGTGCAGATGATCACAGTCAGCATACTGTCCCCCTTATCTGCCGCTCAGAAAAACTGAAAACACTAAAGGAAGAGTTTTGAAGAGGGTTAGGATAAGTCACAAAATTTAATTACCTGAGGCATCACGCAACTGGGTTTCCCCACAAAGGGGTGGGGAGCTCACTTTGTGAGGAGGGTAGGAGAGGAGAGGGCAATGGGGAGGGAAAAAACCCACAAGGGAGTACACAACGCTCTAGTAGATTAAGCGAGGTGGGGTGATCAGAAGGCAAGATACGGGCCCCCTTCCAGAGACAGCCCCCTTTTTGGGGCCATTGGGTTTTGCACACTGTTATTTTTATGCTTCAGTGCCTGAAAACACGCCGCATCGCCCCATTCTCAACACTCAGAATTATTGTTACACCCTCCTAGACCCTCCTACCTGGGACAACTTACAACCCTCATCACACCGTGAAACCGGGACCGAAAAAGCAGGAGGACCAAAACACACTGGGCAATCCATACTGTTTACATTCCGCCCAGAGAGCTGCTGGGTGGGCTTCTGCTTTACAAGCACCTTTGCTTTGAGGCAGTGTAGACACCCCCTACAAGCAAGAGGGAGCAGAAGCACGCCTCTGCACAGGGCAAGAGCTGTATTTACAAATGTGGCAAAGTTTTGTGACAGCGCCAGCAAGGTCTACACCATCCAGACGGCTCATCACCAGAAGAAACGTTTTCCCTAAGATGGTGACAGACTACTTGGCTTTCCCTCTAAGTGTACTCCAAGCCTTCCCCTTTCAAAATTTTGGTCTCTAATTGGATACAAAGGCCAGACTTTTGCCATTAAACATTGGGGGCTGGCTTGCCCTCTGCCATTGGGATTATCTGAGCGTGTCTTAGTGCGCAGTGGTTAGTAACAGACCGTCGCATGGACTATCCCAGAGAATTAACCGCTTACTTTCTGAAAGAACACATGGATCCCCTGAATTTGCCTGTCCGTTTTCCCGATTAAATACTGTTTGGGGAACTTTTCCATGTCTCCTGTTATGTTCATCTTTTTACCCTAACTCTACTCCTGCTACAAAAAACCGCCATTTTTGCTCTTAAGAAATTGGCAGGGGTACTGACTCCTTGCCGCTGTTACAGCACACAGCTTTTTTTCCTGGAATGTGAACTCAAATATCCCGCCATAAGTTTTGCTGTCTGTTGCTCGGTTACCGACTCTATGTCCCCGCATTAGGGATTCCCTCCCATGGTGCTGTGGATATGTAAAAAAGGCGTTCCATTGTGAAATAGGACAAACACCCACTGAGGGCTGTGTGATTCGTAAACTCGACCTTGCGTCCTGTCAATTTACTTTTTTCCATGGGTGCGTCTCTACCCTCGGGGTCCAGTACGTAACTGGTTCTGTGCACTTGGCCTAACCTCCACCCGACCGTCCACCAACGTCTCTGCCCTTGGTAGTCTTTGACACGGAACCTCCTGCTTAGTAACCCGGTCACATAACGTCACTGGTACCGGTTGTGCCATTGCCTCTTTTCCTTCTGTCCCCTCCGGTCCAGAAAACCGTAAACTGGTTCCCCCCATCCCTTTGCCTGGGTTGGCCCCATCTGTACCCCGGGGCAACCAACCCTGGTCCGGGTAGGCTTTGGACACGGAAACCTCCTGCTTGTAACCGGTCACAGTAACGTCAGCTGGTGTCGTTGTGACATTCCCCTTTTTCCCTTCGTACCCTTTCCGGTCCATACCGTCAACGTTCCCCCCTGCCTTGCCTAGGTCCCCTCCATCTCGTACCATTCCACCAACCGCGGGTCCTTGGTACTTGGAGCACATTTACCTCCTGCTTAAACCGTGTCACATAACGTCAGCGGTACTCATTGGACATTGCCTTTTTCCCTCTCTACCCGTCCCGGCCAGTACCGTCAACTGTTCTCCCCTCCTTTTGGCCTAGTGCCTCCTCCCCGTATCCGAGTCCCCCCACGCTGCGGGCCCTTAAAGCTTTGGAGCACAGGTCCCCCGCTTAGTACCGTGTCAAGTAACCGCTGTACTCGTTGTGACATTCTCTTTTCCTTCTGCAAACCTCCGGGTTCCACACAGTCACGTCCTCGTTCTCTCCTTTGGGCCCTTTTGCTCCATCTGAAAACCCTCAGGGCCAGTAACCCCACTTTTTCCCTTCCCGGAAATTAAAGGGACCTAAACCCCACAGAAGAAGAGACGACACAAGACACAGCATGAAGCAACCAAAAAGAACACCTCACAAAGAAAAATAAAGATTACCCAAAGAAATCACCAAAAAGACAAAGAAGGTAAGAAACTACAGATACAAACAAGAACAGAAGACAATAGCAGAATCAAGAAAACAGAAGAACATGAATTAAGACCAAAAGAAGAGCAAAAAAAAATCTCAAAAATTTTAACAAAAAAGCTAAGCATGAGGGGTAAAACCGTTCCCCCCTCGTGGGGCCCCTGGGGAAAAAGCCTGTGCTGCAGGCTAAACTGAAAACGACAAATACTGTTTTTAATTAAATCTTTTGTGAGAGCAAGAAAAAGGGAAAGGGTGAACAATCATACTTTACAGATTCAATAAAGGATTACTGTCACAAATAAAATATGAGGAAAAAAATGAAGAGGAAAAGAAAATTTGAATATGAAAGAAATTAATTATTTAATAAAACAATATGATAATTAAACAAAAACAAATACAAGAAATTTAAAAAAGAAATTTAAAAATGAAGAGAAGATAATTTGATGAAAAGATGATGCGCTAGCTTAAGATTAGAAGGAAAAGTGTGCACTGAAAAAATTAAAAAGGTGAAAACATGGAAAATTTGAAACAATACATATGGGCCAAAAAAAGAAAAAAGTTAACAACATTTTCAATTTGTTTCAATCAAACGTATTTCCAAAAAAAAAAAAAAATTATTCTATTCAATGCATTGTTAAACATGTAGCCCTTTATTGTCCTCCCCAACCCGCCCCCAAAACATTCTACATAGTCTTGTTTTTTCCCTTTAGACAATTAACCAACAAGAAAAATGTTTTATGGCGAAATTTGGTTCCATAAAAACTTCATTGCTTTCCGGTATCGAAAACGATATGCCATTTTAGAATATCCGATACATCCGAAACCGATATTTTAGAACGAGGCGGTATCCTCAACACAACTTTAGTAAATAAGACGTAAATTGGGGAAAATCTTTAAAGTGGTTTTATAACATTATTATACTGCTGGAGAATTGTTTTTTTTCTCCAAAAAGCTCGCCAAGTTGCCAGGCCAAAGCAAAAGGGGTGATCCAAGGAATTTCCGGCCCGGATGGCCCGCACAACAACTACAGATTAAATTGGGAATGTAAGGTAAAAGACCCAACCCCATTTTGATACCCCCAATTTATAAATCTGAAATGGTGAAAAGCAACAATAACTAAGGACAGAACTACCAGCAGTAGTAAGCCCCATTGTTCAGAGCACAGACCTTTACACTTGACGCTAGAAGGGTATAAAGAAACGAAAAGGAGTACTTTACTCTTCTAAACTGGGAAATGAAGTAAATTTACCACCTAGCCACATTCCCAAATTTAATACCTAAAACAACTCTTTCTCACGACAGAGTCCTTAGCCCCCGCCAACCAGCGGGGGTAATGCCCCACAACCCCAGGTGAGGATGGTGCAGCAGCCCCATGTCGGGACAACACCACTCCCCCCCCCCAAAAACAGGAGAAACTACGGTGGAAACAGAAGTACACACAGGTATTTACAAACCCATTTGATTTTGGGAAAATTTAAGGGGAGTACAAAAAACATACCCTTCACACCATCCTCCCAAAACAGAGGGGTAAAAGGCCCCCTAACCTCACACACTCCCAGAAAGCTAAGGAAAGTTGCTTGACATAAGAAGCTGGTTGATAAGGGATAGTTGTAGTCCCGGGGCACATTTTTATTCCTAGTTGAAAAAAAGGATGAAGCAGAAAAATGTGTTAGATTACAACAATAAATCCCATACACATAAGAGCATACCCTTACCACCTTTGGGAAGAATCCAAAGCCTAAAAACTGCAATACATTTCCACCCTCAAAATCCCCTATGGTAAGCAATACTTCTGAGGGGGATCGGAGAAGACGCTTTCACCACCCAATGGACACTGTAGTTTACAGTACCGTGACCAGCAGGGGCCCCGGGGAACTTTCCAGAAGTGATGGAGATTTTGCCTGGGGGGATCTCAACTTGAAACCGGGTCCCGGGACCGACGATTTAATTGTGTACCCAAGACTATAAATAAATCAAGCACCTGGCGAGGTATTCGAGTCACTCTCCAAGATGGTTTAAAACTAAAAGCCTCAAATGCCATCTGCCAAAAAAAATACAGCCTTGGACATATTGTCACTCAGAAGGATTTGCGCCAGACCCCGAAGGAACTCCCAAACCAGAAATGGCCAGCCGAAGAATTTTCAAGGGGTCCCAAATTCCCGGGGAAACTGCGGGTTTTCTACCAGAGTTGTAAAGGACTCCCACCCAAAAAAGCACGCCTCTGCAAGACCTCCTGGTAGACAACCCCAAGAGCAAAACCCTCATCCCCCGGGAAAAGAACAACTGAGGCATTCAAGAGATAAAGGGAGACCCTGAGGGCGATGAATCTTACCCTTTATCATACTAAAGCCACCGTTCCTCTGTAAAACTGATCCCCACAAGGAAGTTTGACGCCCTCATTCAAGAAAAATGGCCTGAGAAATCATCGCATATGCAACAGGAAGCTCCGCCGACGAGAGAAACCCAAGAACTAAAGCAGCTTCAATTGGAGTTTCCGGCCTGGTCTGGCCATTACAGAAAAATTAAAGCATACCTACCCCACAAGTTCACTCCCTTACACAGACAATAACCCCTTGACACATCTTGAAACACCAACTGGGACCAAAGGAGCAATTGGATGGCTTTGCTATCGAACTATTAGTTCACATAAAGGGACAGGCAGGCCCTAAGAAGCCAACCTGTGCCTTTTCCAAATCCAATAAGTCTACACCGGAAGAGGAAACGATGACCTAGGGAAAAGATTTACTACCGCATTCCACAAAATGGGATGAAACCACGAGCAAAAGCCTACAGGAGGCAGCGTGGAGCCTTAAAACCCTTTACCCACCACAGCTTGAAGAGAGACCCCCGAACGTGACCCGTTTGTTCCCACATCAAGGAACTGCGATAACTCAGGAAGTTCCTTTTTGGGGAAGGAATGCTCTCAACCAAACAAAGCACTGTGGAACGAGAGAACCGCTGGGTTTTTCTACCGAAGAAGCTGTGCCCAAGGTACGTCATCCCCAAAACCCCTGAATGGTATGGCAGATAGTGTCCCAAAACAGACATCCAGATGGGTTTGAAGCTTACCACGAACAGGGCCCAAATTTGGGGTGAAGAACGGGAAAACCCCGTTAAAGTGTCGTTCTACTGGAAAGCACAGTTCCATCGAAAAAAGGGTTTTAAAAAATTGCGTCCTGGACCCCGAAGAAAAGACTACACACCAGAAACACCCCTGCAACCCATCAAAAACGACTCATCCCTTGGGGATCGTCCTTGGACCATGTAAAGTTGTCAAACCCCTCGGTCAGTACTCGTATGCCCTGACGATTTTGGATCACTAATCCAGGGTTTCCCGGTTCGCCCCTGTCAAAATCTGACACTGAAACAGCAGCAAAACTTTCAAGCATATTTCTGCAGACCTCATGGATATCCAAACAAGGTAACTATCAGGGTCCTCTTTTTTAACCGAATTGTTTTAAGAGTTCGTCACTTGTACGGTGTAAGAAATAAGAACCACACCCTACCCCCCCCCCAAACAATGGTCACTTTAAAAAGAATCACATATTTTTTTGATCAACTGAAAACGTACCACTTGAGGAGAGGAATCCCGGGGCCAGACCTACACCTGACCTGGTAATCTGTACAATCACATACCGATAGATTCCACCAATTGCACTCCCCTACCTTATCAGCAAGACCAGGGAAAACTGCCCATGGGTTTGGGAAATTGGTGTTTAACCAGAACTATTTTACTACTGAAATTGACACAACCACAAACATAACAGGGGGGTACAAGCCCCGTGAAAATAGTCTCAATAAAGTAAGGAAAAGCAAGAGGGAAAAATACAACAAAAAAAGGGGCCCTCTAAACCTTTTAGCCCGGAGAAATTGTGCTAAAAAAAAAAGAATCACAAATTTTGGGTGATCATGGGAAAAAGCCATATGTCGTCAAATTCCAATTTTGACAAAAGGGAAAAAACCCGTACCTTTTCAAAGATGGAGGACAAAACGACCACTGTATCCAGAGACCACCTTAAACTGTGCCAACAGTTAAAAACTTCCTGAGGGAAAAACTGTTAAGGAAAAAGGAAACCATGAAGTCATACACCGGGCTTAGGAATTTTCCGGGAGATTGCCTTGAAACAATCTTGATTATTCCAGTACTCAATTTTTCCAACCACAAGAAGCGCTTCAACTTTCCCAGTTGAGCCATTTTCCCGCAGCAGAAGAAAAAATCCAGAGGAACCGCCCCTGTACCCACCCTCCAAAGAGAGTCTAAAGAATGGAACCTCAAGACGGGGAAATCCAAAGAATCCCCTGGCGAAACAGACCGCATCGCCCACCAAAATAGTTTGGCCAATCCCTAGAAGTTAACAATTTACATTTTTTGGGCCACCACGCAGCACAGATGGTCAATGCTACTAACCGACACCAAAACCACGTGGTCCTAACCACAACGAAGAAAGGTTACCTTTTGGGTACCAAGAGTGGGCTAGCAAAGTAAATTCAAAAACCCAATATCCAAGTGAAAAAATTGAAATGTGAAAGGGTGTTTCTTTTAAGGACTGCGTCTAACTTTCCACCCAAAAATGTGTTTTAAAATAGTTCACTCATGCCCCATCTTGGCTTTACATAACCATTCTACCTCAGAAGAAAAACCCGAAGGGTTTGGGGCCTTGAAGTGAGGTTTGCAGAAAAAGAAGTCCGCAGCCCACCCAGGACCACCGTGGGAGGTTGGTAGGGGTCCTCCACAAGAATTCTGTATTTATTGTGTAAATATTTGTATAAAATGTTACTTGTATTAAAACGTTTGAAGTGTCCTTACCCCCGAAAGGGAAGAGTTATAATTATGTTTTGTTGATGTTATATATAAAAAAATTGTTTTCTTTTTCAGCTTGGGGATGCTAATATTACTAGGGGGGATGTGTAGCCCAGCTGTGACTGAGCCACATGTTTCCCTGGAGAATGCACGGAAAGGTAAATCCACATAACCCATTGCACACAACATTTCACATTTTTCTCGGTACCACTGTACACTAGGGAGCCCTTGAAATGACAGCAGTGAATAAGGCAGTCTAGCTGCGAGTTAGCTAGTTGTTGGTTTTACCTCAGACAGCAGAACACCTCAGAGAGTGAGAGAGAGAACATTCCTGTCAGACGAGACGGAAGAAAATGAGCTAGTTACCTAGACATGCTGAAGGGAACTCTAAGCCAAAAGAAAGACTTATCTGAAAGCCTGAGGACTTCAGCAAACACTCACTTATATAGTGGAGTCCAGTGTAGTGGAAAGGATTGCCACTTGGTCTGGTCAAGGTTGATCCACTGAGAGTTCAACATGTAGCTGTTCAGAAAGTAACGTGCCGACGCTTGGAGAGCGGTGAAGAGAAGGAAGCTGACAATCTACTGCTGCTTGTGCTTATGATAGTGGTGAGAGTAGGACGACAGGCAAGTGGAAAAGGGAAAGAGAGTGACCGAGGTCAACCACATTAAATACTTACCTCGACTCTGCCCCACCGACACCGGGTCCGCGCTTTACCAGCATCTGCACGACTGGTAGGAGACACGGAGACCCTGCAGGACTACAAGTCGCAGAGGGGCCCTTCAATGCTGATCCGTACCGGGGTCAGGAAGAACAAGAGTCTAGCAGGCCCTGCATATAGAGACTAGTTCTGTCCAAAAAAGGCTCCACCACAAGATCACCGGCGTAAGCAAAGAGAAGAGTTAAACTCTGTTTTATGCAAGTTAGAACTCACACACAAATAGACGTAGGAGGCTTTTTCACCTACTCAGTGGATTACTGACGTGCATCCTCCACCCTGAACGGCCTCCCGGACGTGCCTGCAACTCATCACCAGTAAAGGTACAGAAAGAGACTGTCTTGTGTGTGTCTGCATTATTGTCCTTCACCCCTGCACCGCCATATACCTCGAGGGATCAGTCTCGCCTGTGGAAGACTTAACACCTTGCTGCCCCAATAAAAAACCCCTTCAGAGGATTCACCCTGCAGCGCTGGTCACCCTGACCAGGTAACCACAGGTGGCGTCACGAACATTCTACAATCCCCTGTAATATGCCCCCTTTAGTGAGCGCCCAGGCAACGGACCGAGCTGTGCTACCCGTGACATCCCCAGTGAAGTGAACGGGCTCGGTGCCGAGTACCCACAGTCCCTGCTACGTGCGCTCAATACATGTGTTGGCTGCTTTGGAGAAAAAACCCGGACATACCGGAAAGTGAGTAGATGTCGTGGACGGGGCGCGAAAACCTCGACAATTTAAGGTGCCAACCTCTGCTGCCAGCAGGAAAGTACAGTGTATGAGCGGGATTTTATACTGTTCTATAACCTATACTGGGTAACACTTGTCATTCTTAGCTTTGAGATTAGTTAATTGTTATATATTGTAAATCATTCAAAATAGGAGACCTACTTATCATACTGGGTGTTGGTTTAATGTAATTACAGACTATTATTTCTGAATGTCTCAGACCTTTGTGTATTTGTCTCGTCTCTCAGACTTCTCTGTGTCTTTTGTTTCATTTTGCACTTGGATCTTTTTTCTATATGTTGTTTTTAAAATCTATCAATAAGTATGAATTTACCAGTATATGAATGTATTTGATATATCCTACTCGTATGTAGTCTATGATACTGCACCTTTTCCTTATGAAATACAGTTTGTATATTGTCCCTTTACACCTATTTTGGATATTCATTATGTTTTCATGACTGTTTTCATTTTCCTCCCAATCTAATAGATTGATCTTGCTAGGAACAAAGTTCTGGCTGAATGAGCGCATTTTAAAAATATTTGTTTGTTTTGTCTAGAATTCTGTATTTTGTTTATGATTCATATAGTTAAAAATTATGTAAATACAATCAATCTTTTGTCATTTGACCTTCCTTCTTTTTAAGCAATCACAATGTTGCAAATAATCATACTTATTCAATTTATTTAGAACTTTTACCTGTTTATTGGATATTTCTCCCTCTGAAGCATTTCATACATAGAAAGCAGCATTTATGTATTCCTGGCTTTAGAGTTCTCTTGTAACCTGGAGGACACTGTTCAGAGCATTTAGACACGGAACCTATGAGAGAAGAAATCAGAGAAAGGAGACGTAAAGTAAAGTCATCATTACCATATATACTCATGTATAAGTCGAACCGTGTATAAGCTGACCCCCCTAATTTTGCCACAAAAAACTGGGAAAACTTATTGACTCGCGTATAAGACTAGGGTAAAAAATGATTATGCCCCCATATGCTCCATAGATTAGGCCCCCATAAACTACATAGATTATGCCCCGTAAGCTCCACAATTATGCCCCATATGCTGCACAGATTATGCCCCCATATGCTGCAAAGATTATGCCCATAATGCTCCCCTGATTATGCCCCCATATGCTCCCCTTATTATGCCCCCATATGCTCCAGATTATGCCCCTATATGCTCCAGATTATCCCCCCACATGCTCCAAATTATGCCCCCATATGCTCCACAGATTATGCCCCCATATGCTCCAGATTATGCCCATATGCTCCCCTGATTATGCCCCATATGCTCCAGATTATGCCCCCATATGCTCCAGATTATGCCCCATATGCTGCAGATTATGCCCCCATATGTTCCACAGATTATGCCCCATATTGTCATGTGTGCATCGCCACGAAGATCGTCGCGGTTGCACATTCTGACTTCTCACAGCTGAGTTGCTGTTTCTTTGTGTTTGGCAGTTAGGGAGTTAATTCTGTCTGTGCTCAGTTCTGGCCTGGGTGCAGTTTCTCCCGGCTGCAATTAATTATTTGTTGATTGGTTTCCTTTAAATCTCTGGTTGTCTGTGTTGGGAGTTGCCAGTGAAATTCTTCATGCAGACCACAGATAGGATTGTATCTGTATAGACTTAAGTTAAAGAGCTCCTTAGTTGTTTAAAGCTCACCTTGCTTAGAGTTTAATATCCCAGATCATTTATGTTCCTTCTGTGTTTGAGTGTGTATGCAAGTCTGTGTTTTCTCCAGTCTGTCTTATATGTCTAATCTGTGTATTTAGCAGATATCAGCCCATATCCCTTTGGTGGTAATCAGTATCCTTCTTAGGACTGATTACAGGGTTCAGGGACTGATAGGAGACAGGGTTAGGCTGGAGACTTGGACCTCTGAACCATTATCAGTACCTCTAAGGTGAGGGATTAGTTAGGACCCCAGTTTAGGGTCAGGTTAGACCCCCGTCCTCCTCTTTCCTGTGACAGTGTATCAAGTCCTCAAGATTAACCCTGAGTTCAACGGATATCGTGTCAGGTAAATCTATTCTATATTTACATGCTGATGTTGCTAATCTATATGTTGTATAGAGTGTTGTTCTTTTAAGAATATTTACTGACATCGTACACATATCATAAGACCGCGTGACATTTTCACTGGCCTATAAAATTATTCCCAGTTGCCATGGATCCAGTAGCCCAGCTGGTTCTGCAGTTGCAGGGATTATCCATGGAGCTGACGGACATTAAGTCCAAAGTTTTGTCTCCCTCGGAGCAAACCAGATTTGAACCTAAAGTAGCTCTCCCGGACAGGTTCACTGGTGGGCGAGACAAATTTTTTACCTTCAGGGAAGCATGTAAATTGTATTTTCGGCTTCGGCCTCGATCATCAGGAGTGAAGAGCAGAGAGTGGGAATTGTTATCTCGCTCCTACAAGGGGACCCTCAATCCTGGGCCTTCTCCCTTCCTCCGGGATCCCCGGCTCTACAGTCAGTAGATCGATTTTTTACTGCCCTGGGTTTGGTATATGATGACCCAGATCGGGTCTCTCTTGCTGAGACAAATTTACGTAAGATACAGCAGGGAGATCGTCCGGCGAGGAATTTGCTTCTGAGTTCCGTAGATGGGCCACAGATACTCAGTGGAATGACCCAGCTCTTAGAAGCCAGTTTTGTCATGGGCTTTCTGACAAATTAAAGGACGTTTTGGCTCAGTATGATTCTCCTCCATCACTGGAGGCTGCTATGGCCCTAGCTATCCGTACTGATAGATGGCTCCGGGAGAGGTGCGAGGTAACTCCGCCCCCTGTTGTTACTCCACCTACTACTAAAGTCCCTTATGTTGAGGTTCCCCTTGTCTGTTCGGAGGAGCCTATGCAGTTGGGAGGGACATCATTTCGTAGGAGGGGATTGGCGGTACGCCGCAGGACTAAAGGTGTTTCTTCTGCGGGAAAGAGGGACATTTTGTTGGGGATGTCCATCCCGTGCCTTGTTGAGCAAAAAGTCGCCGGAAAACTGTTAATCCCAGGTTGTGTGGTGGACGACAACCTGGGAGTATGTATTTCGTCCGCTAGTTCTTCTCAGTTCCTTGTACCAGTGGAGGTGGTGGTTGGTACGAGAGTGGAGAGATTTTCTGTTCTTCTTGATAGTGGGTCCGGGGCTAATCTGGTTGACGCTCAGTTTGCTCAGGCTCAAGGTATGCATCTGAGTGTATTGGTCAAACCGATCCCTATATTCTCCATTGACGCCAGGCCTCTCGGCCAAGGTAGCTTTGTTCATGAGGTTCATAACATTGACCTTCGGGTAGGGGCAATACATAGGGAACTATTATCTTGTTATGTGTTGGAGGGTCTACCTACTCCTATTGTGTTGGGACTTCCTTGTTGGGTTAAACATAACCCTGTGATTAATTGGCAGTCCAGAGATATAAGCCAATGGGGGGAGTTTTGCAAAAGTAACTGCATGAACACAGTCATCAGTGCGGTCGTGCCTAGTACTTTGCCTCCTTTTTTGGAGGACTTTGGGGATGTGTTCTCTGAGGAGGGGTGTCAGAGTTGCCTCCTCATCGCGTGTATGACTGCTCTATTAATTTACTTCCTGATGCTAAGTTACCTAAAGCTAGGTTATATAACCTTTCTGGTCCTGAGAGGCAGGCTATGAAAGATTATATTTCGGAAAGTCTGGCCAAAGGGCATATTAGACCTTCATCTTCCCAGTGGCCGCGGGGTTCTTCTTTGTGAAGAAAAAAGATGGAGGCCTACGCCCTTGCTTGGATTTCCGCGAACTTAATCGGATTACTGTTCGAGATCCGTATCCACTCCCTCTGATTCCTGATCTCTTCAATCAAATTGTTGGCGCCAAATGGTTCTCTAAATTGGATCTCAGGGGGCGTATAATCTGATTAGGATAAAAGAGGGGGATGAGTGGAAAACGGCGTTTAACACGCCGGAGGGACATTATGAGAACCTTGTCATGCCTTTTGGTCTGACTACTGCACCAGCAGTATTCCAACATTTTGTTAATGACATTTTTCGTCATCTGGTGGGCTGTTTGTGGTCGTATATTTGGATGACATTTTAATTTACTCACCAGATCTTGTGTCTCACCAGGAGCATGTGAGACAGGTGTTGCAGATCTTGCGAGACAATAAACTATACGCCAAACTGGAAAAGTGTGTATTCGCCGTACAGGAACTTCAGTTTTTGGGTTTCTTGGTGTCAGCCTCCGGTTTCCGTATGGACCCTGAAAAGGTGAGAGCAGTGCTTGAATGGGATCAGCCAGAGGATCTTAAGGCTCTGCAGCGTTTTCTGGGTTTGCTAACTACTACCGGAAATTTATTTGTAATTTCTCATCTGTTGTCAAACCTCTCACTGACATGACAAGAAAAGGGACGGATTTTTCTAAATGGTCGGACAAAGCTTGCCAAGCTTTTTCCTCTTTGAAAAAATGTTTTGCTTCGGCACCCGTTCTCATCCAACCAGATGCATCACAGCCGTTCGTTGTGGAGGTGGACGCGTCTGACGTAGGGGTGGGTGCAATATTGTCCCGGGGTCCGTCCCCTGGTAAATGGCATCCGTGCGCTTTCTTTTCTAAAAAATTGTCATCCGCCGAAAGGAATTATGATATCGGCAATAGGGAACTTTTGGCCATTAAGTTGGCTTTTGAAGAATGGCGTCACTTTTTGGAGGGGGCAGTCCACCCGGTCACCGTCATTACTGATCACAAGAACCTGCTGTATTTGGAATCTGCTAAGCGTCTGAATTCCAGACAAGCTCGATGGTCGTTGTTTTTTACCAGGTTTAATTTTGTTGTCACTTATCGCCCTGGATCTAAGAATGTTAAGGCGGATGCCTTGTCTCGCAGTTTCCCAGGGGCCGGGAAAATGGATGACCCGATTCCTATCCTTCAGGAGGGGGTGGTAGTGTCGGCTGTATGTTCTGAGCTTGAGGAGGAGGTGTTAGAGGCTCAGGGGGACGCCCCTGCAGGACCTCCAGGGAGACTGTTTGTCCCAAATCAGTTGAGACAAAAGGTTATTGAGGCACATCATAATTCTGCTTTAGCAGGACATCCAGGGAGTAAGGCTACTTTAGATCTCCTTTCTCGCCGGTTTTGGTGGCCTAACGTTAATAAAGATGTTTTAACTTTTGTCGCGTCCTGTGGGGTTTGTGCTCACTCTAAGACCCCTCATACCCGTCCGTCTGGGACCCTCTTACCCTTGAAACTTCCGGAGCGTCCATGGACTCATTTGTCTATGGACTTCATCACGGACCTTCCTCAGTCGTCAGGGAAGACTGTCATACTGGTGGTTGTTGACAGGTTCAGTAAGATGGCACATTTCATTGCTCTTCCTGCCCTCCCTAATGCTAAAACTCTGGCGCAGGTGTTCATTGGGGAGATTGTGAGACTTCATGGGTTGCCTTCTGATGTGGTGTCAGATAGGGGGTCTCAGTTTGTGTCCAAGTTTTGGAAGGCATTTTGTTTACGTCGGGGATGCAATTGTCATTTTCCTCGGCTTTTCATCCGCAGACCAATGGTCAGACAGAGCGTCTGAATCAAAGCCTAGAGACTTATCTTCGGTGTTTTGTCTCAGAGAACCAGGAGGACTGGTCTTCTTTCTTGCCTCTGGCAGAGTTCGCTCTTAACAACAGGCGGAGCGAGTCCACTGGTAAGTCCCCGTTTTTTGGGGCATATGGTTTTCATCCCCAGTTTTGTACATTCAATGGGGGGGGCCCTTCTGGGGTTCCTGAGGAGGAGCGTTTCTCGTCGTCACTTGCTTCAGTGTGGAGAGGTGTATTGAATAATCTGAGTGCTATGGGGAACGGTTATAAACGTATGGCTGATAGGAGGAGAGTTTCTGGTCCAGATCTTAATGTGAACGATCTGGTATGGTTGTCTACCAGGAATATAAAACTTAAAGTTCCCTCCTGGAAGCTGGGCCCCAGATTCATCGGGCCGTACAGGATCAGTTCCATAATTAATCCTGTGGCATTTCGTCTGGACCTCCCTCCTACGTTTAAAATCCACAATGTGTTCCACAAGTCATTACTTAAAAGGTACGTGGCACCAGTCATACCATCACCTCTACCTCCTCCTCCAGTGGTGGTCAATGGTAACTTGGAGTTTCAAGTGTCAAAGATCATTGACTCACGTCTGAATCGCCGGTCCCTTCAGTACTTGGTGCATTGGAAGGGGTATGGTCCAGAGGAGAGGACGTGGGTTCCTGCGTCTGACATTAACGCAGATCGTTTGGTGCGGACCTTCCACAGAACTCACCCGGGCAAACCTGGCCCTGAGGGTCCGGAGGCCCCTCGTAGAAGGGGGGGTACTGTCATGTGTGCATCGCCACGAAGATCGTCGCGGTTGCACATTCTGACTTCTCACAGCTGAGTTGCTGTTTCTTTGTGTTTGGCAGTTAGGGAGTTAATTCTGTCTGTGCTCAGTTCTGGACTGGGTGCAGTTTCTCCCGGCTGCAATTAATTATTTGTTGATTGGTTTCCTTTAAATCTCTGGTTTTCTGTGTTGGGAGTTGCCAGTGAAATTCTTCATGCAGACCACAGATAGAATTGTATCTGTATAGACTTAAGTTAAAGAGCTCCTTAGTTGTTTTAAGCTCACCTTGCTTAGAGTTTAATATCCCAGATCATTTATGTTCCTTCTGTGTTTGAGTGTGTATGCAAGTCTGTGTTTTCTCCAGTCTGTCTTATATGTCTAATCTGTGTATTTAGCAGATATCAGCCCATATCCCTTTGGTGGTAATCAGTATCCTTCTTAGGACTGATTACAGGGTTCAGGGACTGATAGGAGACAGGGTTAGGCTGGAGACTTGGACCTCTGAACCATTATCAGTACCTCCAAGGTGAGGGATTAGTTAGGACCCCAGTTTAGGGTCAGGTTAGACCCCCGGTCCTCCTCTTTCCTGTGACAGTGTATCAAGTCCTCAAGATTAACCCTGAGTTCAACGGATATCGTGTCAGGTAAATCTATTCTATATTTACATGCTGATGTTGCTAATCTATATGTTGTATAGAGTGTTGTTCTTTTAAGAATAGTTTACGGACATCGTACACATATCATAAGACCGCGTGACACATATGCTCCAGATTAAGCCCCATATGCTCCAGATTATGCCCATATGCTGCAGATTATGCCCCATATGCTGCAGATTAGGCCCCATGTGCTGCAGATTATGCCCCATATGCTTCAAAATATGCCCCATATGTTCCACAGATTATGCCCCATATGCTGCAGATTATGCCCCATATGCTGCAGATTATGCCTCCATATGTTCCACAGATTATGCCCCATATGCTGCAGATTATGCCCCCATATGCTCCAGATTATGCCCCATATGCTCCAGATTATGCCCCATAGTATATATGTCCTTTAGGCTGCTGCTGCAAAAAAAAATGACATACTCATCTCTCGTCGCTGGGGGCCAGGTGCCGGTGTCCTGAGCAGGCGATGACACCGGCGCACTATGGGGGACAGGTGCCGGTGTCACCGCTCGCTCAGGACCCCGGCACCTGAGATATTTACCGATCCCCGGTCCACCACTGCGCTGCTCCCTCTTCCGTGTCCTCGGCAGTGAATGATCAGGCAGAGGGTGCGGCGCGCACTAATGACATCATTGCGCCCTCTGCCTGATCATAACAGCAAGAGGACGCGAGGACACAGAGGGGAGCAGCGGTGGCACGGGACAGGTAAATATCGCTATACTCACCCCTCCGCCGGCGCAGTCTCTGCAGCCTCTCCTCTTCTCCCGACGGTCTCTGGCAGCTCTTCCTACAGCGGTCACGTGAGACCGCTCATTAAAGTCATAAATATGTGCATATTCATGACTTTAATGAGCGGTACTACGTGACCGCTGCAGGAAGGAGCCGGAGATCGTGGAGAAAGCAGGGGGGCTGCAGAGACCGCGCCGGTAGAGGGGTGAGTATGATCCGACACCCCGGCTCCCTCTCCCTCGCCGACCCTCGTATATGACCCGCGTATAAGCCGAGAGGGGGACTTTCAGCCCTAAAAATTGGGCTGAAAATCTCGGCTTATACACGAGTATATACGGTAATCATAAAAAAACTAATGTTTTAAAATCCTTGTACAAAATTCTGAATATTTAACTTAGATTTCATGATATTCAGTTTATATATATCTATATATACAAAAAATTTAGTGTATGTATGTGTGTGTATCAAGCCACACCCACTCCACATAACCATGCCTACTCCACATAGCCACACTCACTCCATATAGCCACACTCACTCCACATAGCCACACTCACTCCACATAGCCACACTCACTCCACATAACCATGCCTACTCCACATAGCCACACTCACTCCACATAGCCACACTCACTCCACATAACCATGCCTACTCCACATAGCCACACTCACTCCACATAGCCACACTCACTCCACATAGCCACACTCACTCCACATAGCCACGCTCACTCCACATAGCCACACTCACTCCACATAGCCACACTCACTCCACATAGCCACGCCCACTCCACATAGCCACACTCACTCCACATAGCCACACTCACTCCACATAGCCATGCCCACTACACATAGCCACACTCACTCCACATAGCCACGCCCACTCCATAGCGACAGCGGAGTTATCGAAAGATGGAGAATTATCATAAGAATAGAAAAAAAAACTAGTGATGAGCGAGCATGCTTGCCACTATTCAGTGCTCGCGATGCTCAGAGCTCGCTGAGTATTAAAGGAGTTGCTCGGCTGGAGCACAGGTCCCCTCTCTGCATGTTTAGAGAGCCAATGAACAGTAGGGATTGTCTGCCATGCACTGTAATGCCGCAGCAATGTTGGCTGTTGTATTTCAGTGATTGGCTGGCAGCACAGCATCATCATGTCTATTTCTCATAAAATGCTGTGTTTGTGTGTGGCTGTGTGCAGGTGTCTGCGGCTGTGGAGGGGGTCTGTGTATGCGGTAATGCTACTGCTGGTACTGTCGGTCACAGTGCTGTGGGATCATGCTGGCAGATGTCAGATTGTGACCTGCAGCAGTGAAGCAGGCTTGGCCTGATGAAACTACTGCTCCCATCGGGCTGTGTCTGGCATCACTGATAACAGTGACAGCAGGTGCCGCTGATGGGAGAGTAGTATCATCTGCCGGCACCTGTGCTCACTGTTAAAAGAAAAAAGTAAAATTACATACATATTCATTATTCACATAATACATACATAGTGATATATAATATATACATATTCACATAGAAATAAAAACACATTACACTCACCACACACCAAATCCCCGACGCACTCTTCTCCTAGAAATAAATTAATAAACCAATATATACTCCCTGTCTGCTGTAGTCCAAGGTAATCCAGATTGTCCCACGGAAATCTCACGTGCAGTACAGTCACATCGGGAGATGTGACCGCTCTACACGATTGGCAATACACTGACAGGAGATAATCGCCCCCGTGGTGAATCAGCTGATCGGCTCCGTGCTGTCACTTACGGCATTTCGGCGTTGGATAGTTTTCACACAGCGATACTGCCGTAAAGTGAGAGCACCGGAGTGATGAACTCCAGTGAACTCTCACGGTGGCTCAGTTATACACTGCGGGAGATATTAGCTCCTGTCAGTGTATCACCGGAGGCTGGGTCGGGCAGGCACATCTCTTGATGTGACTGTTCTACACGTGAGATTGTCGTGGAACAGTCGGTAAATGGAGTACGGCAGACAGGAAGAATTATGTGTTGGTTTATTATTTTATTTTTGTTGCAGGAGATGAGAGATTCGGAGATTAGGTGATGCAGTAAGTATGGTTAATTAAGATTAATAAAAGTCTATACTCTAGTTGTGTCTTTATTGACCGTATAACTATAGGATTAGTTATCGATAGGTGTCTTATAGATGCCTCTCCATTACTAAGCAGTGGGCTTGATGTCACCGGACAATACAAAGGTGATATCAACCACACAAATATTACCCCACTTGCCAGCTCTACAGGGCAAGTGGGAAGAGAAAGGCAAAGTGCCAGAATTGACCCATCTATAAGATGCCCCATTTCTGAGGCATCTGAGCGCTGATATCTTTAGCCTGGGGGGCCAATATCCATGGCCCCTTCCCAGGCTATTAATATCAGCCTGCAGCTGTCAGCCTATCCTTTGAAGGTTTGCTTTTTTAGGGTGACCCCATGTCAATTTTTTCTGGGGTTCTTCTGCAAAATAGCCAGTAAAGACTGAGCAAGCAAACATCAGTGAGCTGATATTAATAGCCTGGGAACATTTATGGCTATTGGCTCCTTCCCAGAATATTAACATCAGCCCTCAGCCGATGGCTTTTCCTCTGCTAGTTATGAAAATTAAACGGGAGCCCACACAATTTTTGTTTTTAATTTTTTGAAAAATAAACAGATATTGCATTTCACCCAGATTTCGTGTGTTTGAGTGTGTGTCTTTATTTAACTCTTTATGTACCGTTTTATTAATGAGGGTATCTGGCTGACATTAGTAGTGTATATACTGGATGTCTCGTCAAACTGAATTGGACAGGTGGCCCGCCCCCTATCAATCTGATGTCCTCTTGATTGTGATTTGATGTCCTTGGGATATGAAAGCTGTTGTGTGACCGAGTCCTTCGTAGTAGCTGTGTATCTGATTCTCATTTTGATATGCTTTTATATTCCTCAGCAATGTATTTATTTGATTCACACTTTATATCGTGTCAGTAAGATTCTCATCTTATAGGAGACTTATAACACGTTTTGATACTGTGAGTTTATAGTATTGTATATTTCATGTATTTTTATTTGATAGCATGAGGGCTCTATAGCCCAAAATGAGTGTGTGTTTCTCTGCAGCATTTGATACAGATTTACTGTATATACTTGAGTATAAGCCGACCCGAGTATAAGCCGACCCCCCCCCCTAATTTTGCCACGAAAAACTGGGAAAGCTTACTGACTCAAGTATAAGCCTAGAGTGGAAAATGAGATTATGCCCTATATGCTGCCCATGTATTATGCCCCCATAGATGCTCCATAGATTGTTCCCCATATATGATCCATAGATTATGCCCCCATAGATGCCCCATGTATTATGCCCCCATAGATGCTCCATAGATTGTGCCCCATAGATTGTGCCCTCATAGATGCTCCATAGATTGTGCCCCCATAGATTGTGCCCCCATAGATGTTCCATAGATTGTGCCCCATATACTGTATGATCCATAGATTATGCCCCCATAGATGCTCCATAGATTATGCCCCCATAGATGCTCCATAGATTGTGCCCCCATATATGATCCATAGATTATGCCCCATAGATGCTCCATAGATTATGCCCCATAGATGCTCTATAGATTATGCCCCCATAGATGCTCCATAGATTATGCCCCCATAGATGCTCCATAGATTATGCCCCCATAGATTATGCCCCCATACATTATTCCCCCATAGATTATTCCCCATAGATTATGCCCCCATAGATGCTCCATAGATTGTGCCCCTATAGATTGTGCCCTCATAGATGCTCCATAGATTGTGCCCCCATAGATTGTGCCCCAATAGATGTTCCATAGATTGTGCCCCCATATATGATCCATAGATTATGCCCCCATAGATGCTCCATTGATTATGCCCCCATAGATGCTCCATAGATTGTGCCCCATATATGATCCATAGATTATGCCCCCATAGATGCTCCATAGATTATGCCCCCATAGATGCTCCATAGATTGTGCCCCCATATATGATCCATAGATTATGCCCCCATAGATGCTCCATAGATTATTCCCCCATAGATGCTCCATAGTATAGGCCTCAATTGCTGCTGCTACCGAAAAAAAAAAAATTACATATTCACCTCTCGTCGCTGGGGGCCAGGTGCTGGTGTCCTGAGCAGGCGGGGACACCGGCGCGCTATGGGGGACAGGTGCCGGTGTCACCGCTCGCTCAGGGCCCCGGCACCTGCTATATTTACTGGTCCTCGGTCCACCGCTGAGCGCCGATGTCTTCCGGGTCCTCCAGCAGTCAATGATCAGGCAGAGGGCGCTGCGCACAGTAACTTCGTCATCGCGCCCTCTGCCTGAACATTGCAGCAAGAGGACCCGAGGACACAGCGGCGTGTTACCGCTCATTAAAGTCATGAATATGTGCATATTCATGATTTTAATGAGCGGTACCTCTGATGGCTGAACACTGGCGCCGGGACCGTGGGAGAAGAGCAGGGGCTGCAGAGACCGCGCCGACGGAGGGGTGAGTATACAGGACAGCTGCGCTCCCCCTCCTCCGCTGACCCCCTGGTATATGACTCGAATAAAGCCGAGAGGGGGACTTTCAGCCCTAAAAAATGGGCTGAAAATCTCGGCTTATATTCGAGTATATACGGTATATCCTAGCATCGTATTTACTGGCTACAACGATTCCCACTTTATATCCCCAGCAGTAAGATTGTGATTTTATATGAGACTTATAACTCCATCTCATTGTACGGGCATATTATGTATATGACCGTGTTACAACACCAACCAGTATAAATCGGATGTTTTATACGTCTGTAAAAAAAAAGCAAAGACGCGGTATTGTGAAAGTTTAAGAGATTTTATTGTAATAACTAAACACATCTCAAAGACATTTCAATAATAAAAAATTTGTACAGAATAATATAAAAGTATCATTAAATACAGCGCAAATACATTTCAATAATTTAAAACTCATACAGAATGATATAAAAGCATCACAAGTACAATTAACATATAGCATTACACATCATTCACAATAAATAATTAACCAGTACATCGTCTACATCGTGAGCCACATGGATTGTACTATCGGTAGAGACCTTTTTTTAGGTAGCGGAGTTCCCTGTGTGATACCTAATGACGGCGAGTGCAAAGAATGAATTGTACGGGGAGACGGGACTAGCTTCGGTGGTGTAGATACACCCTCGCTGATGGAGATTTTTAATTAATCTATATGTTGTCTAGTAGCGGATTACTCACAACTGTAGGTGGGATATTTAGTTCGGCCATAGCTGCATAAACGAATCCCAGCCCCGAGGTAAATTCCGGCTGGTCAGGGCATGACTCTGCATTGTACTACGTACCAAATCCAGTAAGTTAGACCCTGGTATTACTGTGCCTTTGAAAATAAATTCATCTTTATCATTCCAGGCTGTCACATTTTTATTCTGCAGTATCCTGTTTAGTAAAATTTCAGCATTCTTTTTATATCTTTGGTTTATATGACTTACAATTCCAGCGACCTCTTGATTTTTATCAGGGTCGGTATTTGGCGATTGTTGGTGATCAGGATCAGGAGCGCTAACGAGATTTAAAGTTGTTAATTCTTTCGAGCCGTGCCTCGTATGTACCAAGTAGCGCTGTAGCACGGAGCTGTACATTTTAATTTTCACGTCATCGGGATGTCACGACGTTGTAAAACGATGGTAATTTCATCATCAAGGCGGCGAATAACAGTTTCGCTTGTGCTATCGGTAGTTGGGGGTCTTAGTTTGACAAGCTCCTGTTTGGGGACTAGATATATTTTCACTGTATGCTCCATTATTTGCCAGTGAGCAGACTCGTTATTATGGGTATTGCAAAACCTAAAAGAGGGCCGATAAACCATCCGGTCTGCTTTAGTAGTCGTTTCTTTTCTTTATGGACTGTGATCTATCACTCAGGGTTCTTATAGCTTTACGCCACTTCTTCAGTATGCCTTTTTAGCGCTTTTTCAGCGGGATCCTGCCTTTTAAGATGTTTAAAGCAATCTCGCCTATGCCTGAAATTAAATCCTCGCTTACATTGCGCAAAATAGATTTCCTGACAGCGGGGGTTGCTTCACCAGGGTTTTTAAGAGAGCCCAGTTACGCCGGAATCTCTCAGACATCTTTACATCACAACGCACACAGCGTGGAATGTGTAATGTCGCATAAAATTCACTTTTTAGAAGTGATTTTCTTTTGAACAAAGACGGCGGTCAATGCCGGTGGAAACAAGCCCGTCCTTAAGCGGAGATCCTCAGGGGTATTAGCTCTCAAATCTACCAGCAAATACCCATAAGGCTCCCGCGTGGCATCCTCAAAAGCTTCTAGGAAAAAACGTGTTTTTCAGGTACATCTGACGAGCTAGAGTTAAAATTTGTAATTTATCTCGAGGATTATTAAAAAGCACCATGTACTTTATGTTTCAATTTATGGTGCGGCTTTTCTGTACCCTGACAAAATATGTTTTGTATCAGGTAGAAAATAATGAAATTTCTGTGGTGCACATACTTGGTGAACGCTTTTTCTATCTCACAATTTCGCTAGCGCTCTCCATGAGTAGTGTTGAGCATTCCGATACTGCAAATATCGGGTATCGGCCGATATTAGCTGTATCGGAATTCCGATTCCGAGTTCCGATATTTTCGTCTTATCGGATACCGGAATCGGGATTGTCACTGTCACTGTCAGTGTCCGTCGGTCGGGTCTGTCAGGAGTCAGCGGCACTTACCCGGCAGAAGATCTCCGGCGGTCACGTCCTGCACTGCTTCATGGCCGCCATCTTCTTTCCCCGGCGGTCACATGCAGTTTCTCGCGATAACTGCAGTGACTGCTGGGTAATCCCGGCCGTAAAGCAGTCAGTCCGATGACGTCACCGCCGGGGAAGCAGGTAATCAGCTGTGCTGCGTTGCAATGACAGGCTCTGCCTGTCATTGCGATGTAGCAGAGCTGGATCGTCGTGGGACTATCGTTATGGACTGCGTCGGACAGGTGGTATACTGTTGGTTTGTTTTTTTTTCTTTTTTTACAGGAGATCGATGGCGTCGCAGGAATGAGAGAGTAATAAAAGAAATGAAAACTGTGTTGTCTCTTTTATTTCATTAAAAGACTTTTTTCTTGCTGTGTCTTTTTTTTATACATTTAATAACTTTCGGATTAATAATGGATCGGTGTCTTATTGACACCTCTCCATTATTAACCGGGCTTATTGTCACCGTGCAATCAACGGTGACAATAACCCCTTATTACCCCGCTTGCCACCGCTACAGGGCAAGTGGGAAGAGCCGGGTAAAGTGCCACAATTGGCACATCTTTGATGCGCCAAATGTGGGGCTGCTGTAGCCTGGTATTATCAGGCTGTTGAGGGCCAAAATCCATGGGCCTTGACAGTCTTTTAATACCAGGCCGCAGCAGTCTGCATTTTACTTGGCTGGTTAACAAAAATAGGGGGGATCCCCACGCCGTTTTTTTTTCGAGGGGATCCCCTATTTTTGTTAACCAGCCAAGCTAAGCAGACTGCTGTGGCCTGGTATTATCAGGCTTGCAAGGTCCATGGATATTGGATCCTTACCAGCCTGAAAAACCAGGCCTCAGCGGTCTGCTTCATCTGGCTGGTTAACAAAAATAGGGGGACCCCACGCCAATTTTTTTCAAGGGGATCCCCTATTTTTGTTAATCAGCCAAGATATGCAGACTGCTGTGGCCTGGTATTATCAGGCTGGCAAGGTCCATGGATCTTGGCTCCTTAACAGCCTGAAAATCCAGGCCTCAGCGGTCTGCTTCATCTGGCTGGTTAACAAAAATAGGGGGGACCCCACGCCAATTTTTTTCGAGGGGATCCCCTATTTTTGTTAATCAGCCAAGATATGCAGACTGCTGTGGCCTGGTATTATCAGGCTGGCAAGGTCCATGGATCTTGACTCCTTAACAGCCTGAAAATCCAGGCCTCAGCGGTTTTCTTCATCTGGCTGGTTAACAAAAATAGGGGGGACCCCACGCCAATTTTTTTCGAGGGGATCCCCTATTTTTGTTAATCAGCCAAGATATGCAGACTGCTGTGGCCTGGTATTATCAGGCTGGCAAGGTCCATGGATCTTGGCTCCTTAACAGCCTGAAAATCCAGGCCTCAGCGGTTTTCTTCATCTGGCTGGTTAACAAAAATAGGGGGGACCCCACGCCAATTTTTTTCGAGGGGATCCCCTATTTTTGTTAATCAGCCAAGATATACAGACTGCTGTGGCCTGGTATTATCAGGCTGGCAAGGTCCATGGATCTTGGCTCCTTAACAGCCTGAAAATCCAGGCCTCAGCGGTCTGCTTCATCTGGCTGGTTAACAAAAATAGGGGGGACCCCACGCCATTTTTTTTTCGAAGGGAACCCCTATTTTTGTTAATCAGTTCCCTCTGACGTCACTGATTGTGTCCCTGGCTGACCTGAAGTGAAAGTGGAAAGCAATCAATTAAGCTTTCCACTTAAGGGCCCGTCTCACATAGCGATATCGCTACCGAGATCGCTGCTGAGTCACTAGTTTTGTGACGCAGCAGCAAGCTCACCAGCGATATCGCTGTGTGTGACATTCAGCGACGATCAGCCCCCCTGCCGGGTATCGCTGATCGTCGCTGAAATGTCAGGACCTTTGATCGCTGGTTTCCCGCTGACAGGCACACATCGCTGCGTGTGACAGGCGGGAGACCAGCGATCCGCTGGTAACCAAGGTACACAGCGGGTTTCCAGGCGCGGGGCTGTGCCTAGAAACCCGCTGTGTACCTTGGATACCAGCGCCCTGATGCAGGGAGCTGGTATCCAAGGTACACAGCGGGTTTCCAAGCGCTGCGCGGTGCCTGGAAACCCGCTGTGTACCTTGGTTACCAGCGGATCGCTGGTCTCCCGCCTGTCACATGCAGCGATGCGTGCCTGTCAGAGGGAAACCAGCGATCAAAAAAAGGTCCTGACATTTCTGCAAACGATCAGCGATACCCGGCAGGGGGGCTGATCGTCGCTGAATGTCACACACAGCGATATCGCTGGTGAGCTCGCTGCTGCGTCACAAAACTAGTGACTCAGCAGCGATCTCGGTAGCGATATCGCTATGTGAGACGGGCCCTTAAGCGATGTTACCCGCAGTGTCGCTGTCCCAGATCGCTGCCTGTTTGGCAGCTCAGCAGCGATCATGTAGCGATACACCAGCGATCCTGACAAGTGCATATCATTGTCGGGATCGCTGGTGTATCGTTATGTGACACCCAGCCTTTACTCTCCTGTCAGGCAGGAGAGGAACTCATTCATTTGGGGTTTACTGTGAGGCTGCAGCATTAGCTGCGGTCCCTGCAGTAAACATTAACCCTTTCTGAAGGATTACACCGTGGGACCTGACTGTGCATGGGATAGGTAAGAATAATTTTGCTTTTTTATTTATATTTTTATTACAGGAAATGGTTTTTGCAGTAAAATAAAAGATGGTCAAAAACATGTGTCTTTATTTCATTAAAATGATTTTTAATTAAAGTGTGTGTGTTTTATTTTTATTTCATGCAATAGGATTAATAATTGATAGTTGTCTAATTGACAGCTCTCAATTATTAACCTGGCTTAAGGTCACCTTTCAATAGCAAGGTGGCTTTAACCCCATATTAACCCATTCGCCACCGCTACAGGGCAATGGGAATAGACGGGCAAAGTGCCAGAAAGGGCGAATCTAATTATAGATTTGTCTTTCCTGGGGTGTCTGGGGGCAGATGTTAGTAGCCGGGGGGGCAAAAATAATGGTCCCTCTCTGGGCTATTATTATCTGCCCCCACTCACTGGCTTTGTCTGTCTGGTTGCGAAAATAGGGCGGGAGCCCACGCATTTTTTTTCAGCAATTTTACACCTCATATATATATATACATGTCATTGAATTTGTGACACATATATATATATTTATATTTGTAGTTCATACACTTCTACATAGTATAATAGCCGCTAATTCAATTGCCGGCTTTTGTGAAAATGCAGAACCCGACATGAAATGACACTTGGTGTACATAGGGTTAACCATGTCTTTTAATGTCCTTTGCTATCTAATTTGCACAAACAATTAAATCAGACTATGTGTGCAAAATTTCACACCTGTAGGGGTTAATTAAAGGTGTAAATTCGTAGCAAAAAAGTCCGTTTTTTTTACAACGAATTTACACCTTTAATTAACCCCTACAGGTGTGAAATTTTGCACACATAGTCTGATTTAATTGTTTGTGCAAATTAGATAGCAAAGGACATGAAAAGACATGGTTAACCCTATGTACACCAAGTGTCATTTCATGTCGGGTGACATGAAATGACACTTGGTGTACATAGGATTAACCATGTCTTTTCATGTCCTTTGCTATCTAAGGCCGGAGTCACACTGGCGACAAAATCGGACGACTGCAATGCGATGAAATATCGCATTGCAGTCGGACCTATGTTAATCTATGGAGCAGCTCCCAGTATCAGATTTTTTGTGGTCCGTTTTAAACGTCCGTGTACAATCGCAGCATGCTGCCACTGTCACCGATTGTGGGTCGACTATCGCCAATGCAAGTCTATGGGAGCGATGAAAAATCTGATTACAAACGGACCACACTGTGTGACTTGCGATGAAATCGCATCGGTGTCCTTTAGAAAAGCCGGCAATTCATCCCCGCCTATACTGTAAAATCACACTGACAGCTTTAATAAAGACTAGAAAGAATAGATATATACACATAGAACACATACATATATATATACATGTCATTGTGACATGTATATATACATATATTTATAGTTCCTAGACTTCTACATACTGTAATAGCCGCTAATTCAATTGCCGGGTTTTGTGAAATCACAGAAGCCGACATGAAATGATACATTGTTTCCACACATTTAACCATGTAATTTCATGTATTTTTATATATGTTTGAAACATACAATTACATGAGTGTATTTGTGCAAAATTTCAGACATGTAGGGGTTAATTAAAGGTGTAATTTCGTTGAAAAAAAATGCGTGGGCTCCCGCTGTATTTTCTCCACCAGACAGACAAAGCAAAGCGAGTGGGGGCAGATAATAATAGCCCAGGGAGGGTGCATTTTTTTGTGCCCCCCCTGGCTACTAACATCTGCCCCCAGACACCCCAGAAAGGGCAAATCTATAATTAGATTCGCCCTTTCTGGCACTTTGCCCGTCTATTCCCATTGCCCTGTAGCGGTGGCGAATGGGTTAATCTCACCTTACTGTCACCTTGCAATTGAAAAGGTGACCTTAAGGCAGGTTAATGATTGATAGCTGTCAATTAGACAACTATCAATTATTAATCCTATTGAAGTAAATAAAAAAAACACACACACTTTAAGAATAAATAATTTTAATGAAATAAAAACACATTTTTTTGACCATATTTTATTTTACACTAAATCCGTGCGAAGCCATTGATCTCCTAAAATAAAGAAAAAGAAATAAAACAACATTATTCTTACCTATTCCGCCGATCTGTCACGTCCCACGCTGTAATCCTTCACAAAGGGTTAACTAGCTTTGAGCCAAGCAGTGCAAGTAATCCTGCATGCTCAGCTCAAAGCTCATGAATGAATAAGTTCCTCTCCTGGCGACAGGAGAGGATGTGTTTCATGAATGAAGCTTAATTGATTGTGTCCACTTTCCCTTTAGGTCAGGTCACTACAGTTAAATTGGCAAGAAATCAATTAAGCTCCATTCATGAATCTATTCCTCTACTTTCGCTGGGAGAGGAAGTTATTCATTCAGGGGAATACAGGTCTGAGACAGCATTATTAGCTCTCTGCGACCTGTAACCTGTTAACCCTTTCTGATGGATTACACCGTGGGACCTGACTGTACATCGGATTGGTAAGTATAATTTTGCTTTTTTATTTTATTTTTATTACAGGAAATGGTTTTAGCAGGAAAATAAAATATGGTCAAAAACTGTGTGATTATTTAATTAAACTTATTTTTTATTAAAGTGTGTGTGTTTGATTTTTCTTTCATACAATAGGATTAATAATTGATAGTTGCCTAATTGACAGCTATCAATTATTAACCTGGCTTAAAGTGACCTTTCAATTGCAAGGTCATTTTAACCCCTTATTAACCCATTCGCCACCGCTACAGGGCAATGGGAATAGACGGGCAAAGTGCCAGAAAGGGCGAATCTAATTATAGATTTGCCCTTTCTGGGGTGTCTGGGGGCAGATGTTAGTAGCCAGGGGGGGGCACAAAAAAAATGTACCCTCCCTAGGCTATTATTATCTGCCCCCACTCGCTTGCTTTGTCTGTCTGGTGGAGAAAATACAGCGGGAGCCCACGCATTTTTTTTTAACGAATTTACACCTTTAATTAACCCCTACATGTCTGAAATTTAGCACACATATACTCATGTAATTGTATGTTTCAAACATATATAAAAATACATGAAATTACATGGTTAAATGTGTGGAAACAATGTATCATTTCATGTCGGCTTCTGTGATTTCACTGAAGCCGGCAATTGAATTAGCGGCTATAACAGTATGTAGAAGTGTAAGAACTATAAATATATGTATATATATATATGTCACAATGACATATATATATATATATATATATATATATGTGTATATATCTATTCTTTCTTTTGGCATTTAAATACTATTCTTTTGGATCCATTATATGTCAGTTTTGCAAGCCTGCGAGAAAATCTCGCAAGTCGGATGAAAATCGGATGTTACAAGGTACACACACATGCGATTAAATCGCATCTTTGAAGGAAAATCGGATGCCAGAAGGATGTGTGATGTTTTTATTTTGATCCGATTGTCGACCGTCTAAAACGGACCGATTTTTTGTGGTTGTGTGTGACTCCAGCCTAATTTGCACAAACAATTAAATCAGACTATGTGTGCAAAATTTCACACCTGTAGGGGTTAATTAAAGGTGTAAATTCGTAGCAAAAAAAGTCCGTTTTTTTTACAACGAATTTACACCTTTAATTAACCCCTACAGGTGTGAAATTTTGCACACATAGTCTGATTTAATTGTTTGTGCAAATCAGATAGCAAACGACATGAAAAGACATGGTTAACCCTATGTACACCAAGTGTCATTTCATGTCGGGTGCTTCTGTCTTTTCACTGAAGCCGGCTTTACCCGGCAATTGAATGAGAGGATATTTTACTATGTAGAAGTGTATAAACTATACATATATGTATATATATATGTCACAATGACATGTATATATATATATGTATTCTATGTGTGTATATTTAGTGTTTACAAGGAAAGAATGAGTTTTTTTTAGTTGCGATATTTTGTTCCCATAGACTTACATGGGACTTCCGGTATCGGTATCGGGTATCGCCGATATTTTAGTGATATCGGCGATACCATTCCGATTCCGATACTTTAGGATATCGGAAAGTATCGCTCAACTCTATCCATGAGATCATCAACAATCACCAAATTCACCTTGTCCGGTGGAATAATTTGTCATCTACGAATGTATTCGGCAGACCCTCCACAAATCTGGTGTTGGGAAAAGAGAAAGAAATTTCATCATTAGGGATGAGCGATATTGCCCAATATCGTATCGGAATTCCGATTTCCGATATCAATGCAAGTCAATGGAGAAAAAAAACGAAATTACAAAATGACCACTACAGTGCTATATAATGGATAAAATGGAGGGGAAACACCTCAGGATAGTGGGGAAAGAGTTTGCAGAGAGAGGATCAAAAAAAATTGCTAGAAAAATGCACAGAGCGTATATGAGGTGTACGGATCGGAGCCTTGTGTGTATGAGTTGGATGTAGCGAGCCGTGTGTATGTACAAGGTGCACAGAACCGAGCCACGCGTGTACGAGGTGCACGGAGCCGGACACGGGTGTACGAGGTTTATGGAGCGGAGCCGGTCATACGAGGTGGATGTAGCAGTGCTGTGTGTGTACGAAACGGAGCCCTGTGTGTACGAAGTGTACGTAGCTGAGCCATGGCCAGGGCTCCGTGCTTGAGCCGTGTGTGTATAGAGCGGAGCAGAGCCGTGTGTGTATGGAGTGATGCCTTGTGTGTATGTAGCGGAGCTGCGTGTGTACGAGGTGCATGGAGTGGAGCCGTGTGTGTACGAGGTGGATGTAGCAGTGCTGTAGTGTGTGCGAGGTGTTTGGAGCAGAACCGCGTGTGTACGAGGGTGTATCTGCAAAGCCGCATGTGTACAAGGTTTACGGAGTGGAGTCGTGTGTGTACAAGGTGTACAAAGCGTGGCTGCATGTGTACAAGGTGTGCGGAGTGGAGCCATGTGTATACTGATTGGAGCCTTGCGTGTGCGAGGTGGACGGAGCGGAGCCATGTGTGTACGAGGCATACAAAGTGGAACCGTGTGTGTATGAGGTGTGCAGAGCCGTGCGTTACAAGGTGTATGGTGGGGAACATTCGTACCTCCAACCATCCTGAATTCAGCGGGACACTCCCGATTTTGAGAGTCAACCCCGCTGTCCCGGCCGGGAGCTTTACCCATGGACACAGGAGTACATGCTGGAGCCCGGAGGAGCACATTTAAAACTCGCACGTGATGTTCCATCAGAAGTGACGTGCTGGAAGATGACCGGAAATTAGGTAATTTCGGGAGGAGATTGTGACGGAACCATGGAGGCACTTCAGGAATGCTTCAGATCCATCACTGTGTCCTCCTCCGACAGCGTGGACAGCGGGATCGCCTTGGAATCGGGGATGTCAGCCATGTGAGCGGATCATGATTTGTCCTGCACCGGGAGGCTCAGGTGGACACTACAATGGGAGCTGGGCTGCTATAGTATCTGTCATGACCCAGGACGGGGTTTTGTCTTTGCCCCGTCCTGGTCAGACTGGGGTTAATGGTTTCAGCCTCTCTCTGGCAGAGGGCGGCTATTTAGTTGCCAATTGACCTAGGTCTGGTGTCAGTTATACTCCTGCCCTCGGCTGAGTTAGTTGACCTCCTGTGTGCCTGTGCCTTGTGCCTGATCTTGTTGCTTGTTTGGTTTTGACCCGGTCCGTCTCTTCGTTGTGAGTTTGTCTACTGTCTTGGTACTGTGTATTTGCCCGTTCTGGTTTTCTGATCCCTTGGCTACGTTCTGGTTATTCTCTGCCTGCTCCACTTGTACTGTGTTGCTCCCTCTGTGTATGACCTGGCTATCCTGACTATCCGTTTTGTCTATGCCCCTTGGTAACTCTGTACCGTAGTTACCCTTCTAGGAGTTTTCCTTCTGCTCATAGCTCTCTGGAGCTTAGGCCACGCCCACCAGCAGTCACGTGCTTAAGGTCCTCTGGCCTGAAACAATCTCTGTCTGTTACTGCCTTCTCTGAGAGACCTGTGGCCGGCGCCGCCCCTTGGCAGTCACGTGCTTCGAGTCCTGTTAGTCTGAAGCACGCATCTTCACCGCTGCTGTCCCGCTCCACAGGTATCTTTGAGTGCAGTCTGTCTTATTCAGGACACGCGCACTGGCTCAGTGAGAAAGTGCAGTGCGGTGTTCGTGATAGTATCTTTATAGAATCTTTATTTCTTTCTCTCTCTGTTTCTTTCTTTCTCTCTCTCTGTTCTTTCTTTCTCTCTGTTCTTTCCTTCCCTTCTTTCTTTCTTTCCCATCTTTCTCTGTTCTTTTTCTTTCTTTCTCTCTGTTCTTTCTATCACTCTGTTCTTTCTTTCCTTTCTTTCTCTCTCTGTTTTTTCTTTCTCTGTTCTTTCTTTCCTCTCCCTCTTTCTTTCTTTCTTTCTCTCTGTTCTTTCTTTCTCTCTCTCTGTTCTTTCTTTCCCATCTTTCTTTCTCTGTTCTTTTTCTTTCTTTCTCTCTGTTCTTTCTTTCCCCTCTTTCTATCTTTCTTTCTATCTCTCTGTTCTTTCTTTCCTTCTCTTTCTTTCAATCTTTCTTTCTCTCTGTTCTTTCTTTCCCTTCTTTCTTTCTCTTTCTCTCTGTTCTTTCTTTCTTTCTCTTACTTTCCCCTTTCTTTCCCTCTGTTCTTTCTTTCTTTTCCATCTTTCTCTCTGTTATTTTTCTTTCTTTCTTTCTCTCTGTTCTTTCTTTCCCTCTCTTTCTTTCTATCTCTCTGTTCTTTCTTTCTTTCTCTCTGTTCTTTCTTTCTCTCTCTGTTCTTTCTTTCCCCTCTTTCTCTCTGTTCTTTCTCTCTCTGCTGTTCTTTCTCTCTCTCTGTCCTTTCTTTCCCATCTTTCTTTCTCTCTATCTCTCCGTTCTTTCTCTCTTTGTTCTTTCTTTCCCTTCTTTCTCTCTCTCCCTCTCTGTTTTCTTTCTTTACCTCATTATTTTTTTCTCTCTGTTCTTTTTTCTGTCCCCTCTTTCTTTCTCTCAGTTTTTTTCTGTCTCTGTTTCTTTCTTTCTCTCTATCTCTGTTCTTTCTTTCCCCTTTGTTTCTTTTTCTCTCTGTTCTTTCTTTCCCCTTTCTTTCTTTCTTTCGTTCTTTCTTTCTCTCTGTTCTTTCTTTCTTTCCTCTCTTTCTTTTTCTCTGTTCTTTCTATCCCCTCTTTATTTCTCTCTATTCTTTCTCTTTCTTTTTCTTTCTTTCTTTCTTTCTTTCTTTCTTTTCTGTCTTTCTTTCTCTCTCTGTTCTTTCTTTCTTGCTTGCTTTCTTTCTCTATCTGTTCTTTCTTTCACCCCCTTTCTTTCTCTCTCTGTTCTTTCTTTCCCCTCTTTCTTTCTCTCTCCCTCTCTGTTCTTTCTTTCCCCTTTCTTTTTTTCTCTCTCTGTTCTTTTTTTCGGTCCCCTCTTTCTTTCTCTCTCTTCTTTCTTTCCTTCCCATCTTTCTTTCCCGTCTTTCTTTCTCTCTCTGTTCTTTCTTTCCCGTCTTTCTTTCTCTTTTTTTTCTTTCCCCTCTTTCTTTCTCCCTCCCTCTCTGTTTTTCTTTCTTTCCCTTCTGTCTTTCACTCTCTGTTCTTTCTATCTTTTCTGTCTTTCTTTTTTTCACTCTCTGTTCTTTCTTTCTCTCTTTGTTCTTTCTTTCTCTCTCTGTTCTTTCTTTCCCCTCTTTTTCTCCCTCCCTCTCTGTTCTTTCTTTCCCCTCTTTCTTTCTCCGTCTCTGTTCTTTCTTTCCCCTCTTTCTTTTTTTCTCTCTCTGTTCTTTCTTTCCCCTTTCTTTATTTCTTTCTCTCTACTCTCTCTCTGTTCTTTCTTGCTTTCCCCTCTATCTTTCTCTCTCCTTTCTTTCTCTCAGTTTTCTTTTTTCTCTCTCTGTTCTTTCTATCTTTTACTCAGTACCAGTGTGCCCACAGTACCAGTCACTGTGCCCTCAGTACCAGTCAGTGTGATCACCAGTGCTAAATGGGTGTGGTTGGGGCGTGGACATGGGTGTGACTAGTTGTGAAATGGATGTGGTCAGGGCGTGGCCTAAAATTTGCTGCAGCGCGCCGCAACCTGTGTCCCTCTTTCTCGTCTTCAAAAGTTGGGAGGTATGATAACCCGAGGCCTCCGGCTTATCCCTAAGATGTAATTTTATGTAGGTAGCAAACAGATCATCGGTGGTGTTGGGAAAATGTCATATTTCATAGATGAGGGCGATCCGATACCCTTTTTCTATCGCCATCTCGAGCTCTAAAGTGCAGCAGGTACCTGTCAGCGGAGCGTTCTTTGTCATTATGTGGGCATTTCTCTGCTTGTGAATTTACAGCGCATGTATAGTAAAGGGGGAACATTAATTTTTTGTTGAGTTTTATTATTATTAATATTTATTTAAATAGCGCCATTGATTCCATGGTGCTGTACATGAGAAGAGGTTACATGCAAAGTTATAGATATCGTTTACAGTAAACAAATTTACATTGACAGACTGGTACAGAGGGGAGAGGACCCTGTCCTTGCGGACTTACATTCTACAGGATGGTGGGGAAGGAGACAGCAGGTTGGGGGGCTGCAGCAGATCCGGTGTTGGTTGAGGCGATATCTCTGGTAGTGTTGAGGAGGCAGCGGGGTCATTGCAGTTTTACTGGAAGAACAGGAAAAAATAAATCTCTCGGCGGATAGACCTTGACTTTAGCAATGCCAAATTCTTTTTTTAATGAAACCAGGTTTGTCGTAGATGATGTCGGGGTGCCCTACAGGATATGTTTTAGTTTTGCTTACAAAGGGGTACAGGCTGGTGAAATCGTAGTAATGTAAAGTCTCAACAGCTTCCACCTGGTGATAGAGCTTAATGGCATAGTTCGACCCCATAAAGCGCATTGGGGGGTCTAAGAGAACGGGGAATTCCATTTGACGGAGAAATGTTTGAAGGTTAGAATCATTTTCAACCATTTCACGCCACTCATGCTCCCACCCCACTCATTGTGTACCCGAAGCTCTGTAGGTAGCGCTTTTTAGCTAAAAAGGCATAATATAATTGCCCGTAGGTGGTGTTTGTGACATTATGTGCATCATTTTCATTATATCATGCCGGATAGCCGTGGAAAAAACAACCCTGAAATTCAAAGTCTATGTGTTGGCCGCTAACATAAGCATAACCATCTAGAAAATATTGTCCGACTTGTTTTTCACCGCTTCTCAAGGCATGTTGAATGTCAATGTTCTCGGTTAGGGCTACATACATGAGACATTGTATAGCGGGGGATGAGTAGCGCTTTTTTGCATTGTGATAATTATCACCAGGTAAAATGGTGATCGTCTTTTTTGGCAGAAATTTAAACCGATACATTGTCATACATACTGAGGCCAAGGTGATGAGCTGAAAAGGATCAATACCGCTGCTCTCTACCATCGTTTGCTTTTCAGGTTTACAGTATTTTTAACATTTTTCTGCGTCATTTCCATAATGCGCTCTCTATAGATCTCGCAGGAGCGTCTCAAAATTTCAACATCCTGTTTGCAATAAGATTTTAGCTCAGTCTTGAAGTCAAAAAGTGTGTGTTTCTGACTCTCATGAACTCTACCTTCTCACCAGCCGCCATGTACTCTAGCCCGTAATATTTCACATCTGGTATGGGGCCTACATAGTTTTTATTTTCTCGGGTATTAAAAAAGTGAGGAAAATGCCCGTTGCAGCCTGAGTATCCCATGGCCTGTGGTAATTTACTGAGCTTCATGGGGATAAAATTTAGCGAGTCTATGAACCTTATAGACAAATCGGCAGCATCACACACAAGAGCCGGCCACCTTGGGTTATCAATTTTACCTGTAGTTTTTCAAAAATCAGCTCCTTAACAATAAAGTAAGAATCGTAGCTTCCTGCATTGTGGGCTATAAATGTGAGTCGTCCGCCAGGGCTTTGGGGTACTCGGCACCAAGCCCGTTGATGTCTATGGGGGATATCACGGGTAGCACAGCTCGGTCCGTGCCCTGGGCGCTCACTGTAATGTGGGATATTTACAGGTGACTTGAATAATGATATGGGGATTCGTGACGCCACTTGTGGTGCCTGGTCAGGATGACCAGCGCTGCTATGCAGATCCACTGGAGGGTTCATATTGTGCAGCTAGATGTTAAGCCTTCCACAAGTAAGGCTGATCCTCTAGGGCAAATAGATATATAGGATTGCAGGACAGACGGGGACTCGGCAGTCAGGGGTAATAAGGGAGACACACACTTAAGTCACATTGGTACCTTTGAAGATGTTGCAGACACTCCCCGGAGCACTATAGGGTGAAGGGTGCACATCCAGATTCCTCCACTGGTAGGTGTGTGGCCTCCTGTCCTCTGCCTTTATGTGATAAAGTCCTGACCTGCTTGTAGCTAGGTCTAACTTGGTCTCCGTCTTGCACCTGGCTGATCTTGTGATTGGACCTCCTGTTGATGCACACAGTCTCTATTTGCCGTGCATGGCTAGACTCCGTCCTCCTGATCCAGCTACGTATCAGCTCTGTGGTACTCCTGGGACTTGTAGTCCTCCAGGAACTCCGGTGTTCTCCTAATGGGTCGTGGAGATCCCTATAGGCTCGGACCCCGGTGTCCGGTGGTACTTGCTGAGATGAGCTATTAAGGCTCCTCTGTCTCATTAACTTCCACTCGCCTTCGGCCTACCTGGATCCTCACACGATCACACACACTGGCAGTTGGTGGGCTGCCTCTTCGCCGCTCTCTAAGCGTTGGCACGCTTTCTAGTGAGCTATACTCCTAGATTCAGCTCTGACTAGCTGGAGTGACTTCTCTTTCACTCTTACTAGACTCCACTTACTTGGAACTGAATAGCTCTGCAGCCTCTCTGAGGTGACTGAGCTGCACTGGGCTGCTCTGCTCTCTGGCTGAGCTCTGACTGAACTCTCCTAGCAGACTCTAACAAAACTGAAACTAAACTTCTTTTTATATGCCTAACACAGCTCCCTCTGGTGGTCTTTAGGATAAGCTGTACGTGTGTGTGTGTATAATGACCTCTAGTGGGATCTTCTTTCAGTGCACCCTTCTGGGAGATATGGATTCAGTCACAGCTGGGCTCCACATTCCCCCCTAGTAGAACTCAGCACTCTGGGGCTGAAATACAAAAACAAAGAACAATAACATTTTATAAATAACTCTTCCTTTACAGGAGGTAAGGCACTCTTGAACGGTTGCATAACGGTAAATAAACAACTATGTACATTAGCACAATGATGGGTTGAGGGTTTGAGCAACCATAAAAGTCCCAGTCTCTTTTGGAAAAGGATGCTCAAAAGGGGTAGATAAAACAAGCAAAATAATGTCCATTCTTCTTGTTTCAATTTTTAAGAGGAAAAATAGGTTAATAAATAGCAGTATTATAAAGGCATATTATAACAATATATACATTTATATACAGTGATTCTTGATAATTATTTACATGGGTTAGGTCCTACTCTCTGTACCTAACAGGTAATTGCCCTCTTGTTATGCGTACTGACCTACGTGGTGTAGTGGTAGGTGAGGTGTCAGTTACCCTGTTATTCCTGCGTGCAGGTAAGTTGTAGTACTGCCTTAGCCTCTCTAGGGATCTGGCAAGTATACTGGGAGCTGGATGAACTGGTTCAACTTCTGCAGGGGATCCTTCTTCCTGAGGTTCAACTTCTTGGGATTCCGCTTCTTGGGGTTCCACTTGTTGGGGCTCTGCTGGGGCAGGTTCCTCTGGTACTGACTCTACTGCTTGGTAGTTCTGTCCTCTCAGACCTATTGCTGCTCTACACCAAATAAGCATTTCACTCATTGGGGGTATCACAATGGGGTTCGGGTCTGTTACCCGTACATTACCAATCTCACCACCGGTCAGTTTCACTTGCTGCTGGCACATCAGGGCCCGGATCTCCTTCTGGATCGCTCCCTTGTGCTTTGGTCTGGCAATATCGGCGAGCTGTCGGAGTAAAAACACAACCTCCTCCAAACAGTTACTAATAATGTTAGTGCCTAAAACCACATTCAACCCATTTTCCTCATTAACAGTCTTTACTACAAGAAGTCCCTGATTCTTTAGCTCCACTCTCCCCACTTTTACGTCTACATTTTTAGCCCCCAATAAGTAAAGAGGGAGGCCATTAGAGGCGTATACGGCAAAGTCAGGGTTTGGGGGTTGGAGACCGTCACTGGACCAGTATCTATTGTAGAGAACATCAGGTATGATGGTTACCTGAGATCCAGTGTCCAGCAGGGCAGGGATTGCGATCCCATCCAGTATGATGGACAGGTATGGTCTTCCTCCCACAAACCTGCGGTTCCAGTCTGAGGGGCCTGAGGAGTCTATTCCTGGTGTTGGCCCTCGGACCCAGGATTTGCTCGTTTAAAGGACACCGACGTGCTGGGTGACCCTCTCTGTGGCAGCGTTAGCAGATGATCTCTCGGCGAGGATGATGCTGGTCGCGGGTTCTTCCTGGGGGTGGCGTTGTCCTCCTCTTGTGGGGCGACGTCCTCCCTCTCCTCCGGCGCATCCAAGGGACATCCTCTGGGCAGTCAGCTAGCAGGATCTTTCCTTCTTCCTCCGTCGGCAGTTGCAGGGCACTCATTACAGTGGCCAGGTGTTTGGTCAGCTGGCGCACTTCTGAGAGCAGACAGTGCAGCTCAGTAGGGGGCGCCACCTGCGTTTTGGCTTCCGCAACCAGCGGGGAAAAGGTGGATGCTGCTGTCTTTAGGGTGGCTTCACTCGGGTGACACTGGGTTGCCATCTCGGGTGTTTCCAGGGGTCACAGTCCTTTTATAGCCATGTCCTTAAGGGCATCAAAGGTAGCATCAGGATGATCCAAGGACCACCAGTGCACAGTCCTGCTTTCAGCTTGGGACCTCAGTCCCCGTACAAATTGTTCCTTTAACAGTTTATTTTCGTTGGAGACACTCATGGGGTTAACTTGTTTGAGTGCTCGCAGGGCCCCTTGTAGTCGGCAGGCATAGTCCCTAATGCTGTCATCTGGTTTCTGGGAGCATTGGTAAAAACTCATCCGGAGATCTGTTTCAGTGCGATCCTCAAAGATAGTCTGTAGCTTTAAGAAAATGGCAAGCACTGACTCCTGGTCTGCAGCTGTCCAAGTCTCTACTTCTCTCTCCGCAGCACCGGTCAATTGTCCCACTACCACTGCAGCTCTCTGCTTTTCTGTCATAGGGTACATGTCCATTATGCTGCATATTTTTCGTTTGAACCCTGACAGGGTGTCTGGCTTGCCGCTGTACTGAGGGAGCCACTTCGCTCCAGGCATGTATGGCAGCGCTAGCGGTACTATTGGGGCCACAGGACCAGGTGAGGGGCCAGCATTTTCAGACTGTGCGGCAGCGCCGAGGGGTAAGTCATTAAGGTTGTCGGCCTGGGCCGCGTTGTCGGCTGGCTGCTGCGACATGTTTGCGCCCCCCTAGTTAAGCGTGGCCTACCTTCTCTGAAGGCTGCAGCTCCGCAGGGCACAGTGATGTGTAGAAGGACCTGTGTCGCTGGTGCTCTGACGTAAGAGCGTTCACTGTAGCTCTTCACAGGACCTGCCGCCGCGTCAGCGTTGGGGGCGTGTCCAGGACTCAGCGCACTTTTGCAGGTACGCCCACTAGGTTTCGCGCCGTGGCGCTGTAATTGGCGGGCAATGGTGGGCAAATGGCGGGAAATCTTCACCACATACAAAACAGTCTTTTAGTGAGGCACACAGTACCCGGTGGCAACGGGCACAAGTTACTCCGTTGCTGCAGGGCACGCAATCCTGTTCGTGACGCCAGAGATGAGTCGTCCGCCAAGGCTTTGGGGTACTCGGCACCGAGCCCGTTGATGTCTATGGGGGATGTCACGGGTAGCACAGCTCGGTCCGTACCCTGGGCGCTCACTGTAATGTGGGATATTTACAGGTGACTTGAATAATGATATGGGGATTCGTGACGCCACTTGTGGTGCCTGGTCAGGATGACCAGCACTGCTATGCAGATCCACTGGAGGGTTGATACTGTGCAGCTAGATGTTAAGCCTTCCACAAGTAAGAATGATCCTCCAGGGCAAATAGATATATAGGATTGCAGGACAGACGGGGACCCGGCAGTCAGGGGTAATAAGGGAGAAATACACTTAAGTCACTTTGGTACCTTTATCTGAAGATGTTGCAGACACTCCCCGGAGCACTATAGGGTGAAGGGTGCACATCCAGATTCCTCCACTGGTAGGTGTGTGGCCTCCTGTCCTCTGCCTTTATGTGATAAAGTCCTGACCTGCTGGTAGCTAGGTCTAACTTGGTCTCCGTCTTGCACCTGGCTGATCTTGTGATTGGACCTCCTGTTGAAGCACACAGTCTCTATTTGCCGTGCACGGCTAGACTCCGTCCTCCTGATCCAGCTACGTATCAGCTCTGTGGTGGGTCGTGGAGATCCCTATAGGCTCGGACCCCGGTGTCCGGTGGTACTTGCTGAGATGAGCTATTAAGGCTCCTCTGTCTCATTAACTTCCACTCGCCTTCGGCCTACCTGGATCCTCACACGATCACACACATTGGCAGTTGGTGGGCTGCCTCTTCGCCGCTCTCTAAGCGTCGGCACGCTTTCTAGTGAGCTATACTCCTAGATTCAGCTCTGACTAGGCTGGAGTGACTTCTCTTTCACTCTTACTAGACTCCACTTACTTGGAACTGAATAGCTCTGCAGCCTCTCTGAGGTGACTGAGCTGCACTGGGCTGCTCTGCTCTCTGACTGAGCTCTGACTGAACTCTCTTAGCAGACTCTAACAAAACTGAAACTAAACTTCTTTTTATATGCCTAACACAGCTCCCTCTGGTGGTCTTTAGGATAAGCTGTACGTGTGTGTGTATAATGACCTCTAGTGGGATCTTTTTTCAGTGCACCCTTCTGGGAGATATGGATTCAGTCACAGCTGGGCTCCACAAATGTATAACCTGAAAATTTGCCGCGCTGGTAAAGAACAAAGTCGTGCGTACAGGTATCACCTTCAAACTCCCTGGATTGATCACCATGCAGTGTTGTAGCATAAATGTAATTTGGGATGTGTGTGTCTGTCTCCTGCATACATTCAAAATCGTAAAAGATATAACAATCTGTCTCGTCCTCTGCTACATACCGCCGCATGTAACAGAGATGGGCGTCAAATTTATTTACCCACCCGCGACACACGGGGCAGCGCAAACCACCACAGCGAAGTTCAGTCTCACTATTTCTGAACACAAAACGCAGGCACTCATCATCACAAAATGTTTTAAGCCTGCAGAATGGTCCACAGCTAATTGTGTGTGATAATCTAAACACTCACTAGAGCGACAATAAACCCGGCAGCTGTGACAACGCGGGGTGTGGTGTACATCAATGCTCTCCACACAACCCTCTCTTTGACAAGCTTTACAAAAATATTGGCATGAATGGTCGTTCTTGCGAGTATACAGTGAATTGCAGAGCTCACAAGTGTAATCACTCCCGATAAAACCTTTCA
Source organism: Oophaga sylvatica (assembly GCA_033576555.1). NCBI lineage: Eukaryota > Metazoa > Chordata > Amphibia > Anura > Dendrobatidae > Oophaga > Oophaga sylvatica. The sequence goes on from JARQOD010000892.1 coordinate 109,320, forward strand.
TATATTTGATACCGTAGTGGTGGTTATCATGGAATAGTATGAACACGGTTTTACCAGTAGCTGCATTGTCAGTCTGAAAGTAGCGCCAATCACCCTGACTGTAGTACAGAACTTTAATGGTGACCCCCAAATATTTTTCAAATGCTGGAATGTCACTAAAACTCATTAATCCCTCATCAGGGATGCCCAGCGCCATGTGTATGATTTTAGAGCGGTTCAGTAAAACTGCATCACCGACATCCGCGTCATCTATCAGGGCGCACACACTAGCAGCCAAACACAGATTTAGTGTAATTGATAAAATCATACAGCCACGGCCTCTTTTGTTTAATGATTCGGCTGCTCACTATAGATTTCAACCGTCTTTTTACACCGCCGCGGCGGTTTTTAATGGTAGTAATGACGAGTTTTAGGGAGTTGCTTGCCAAGCATTCGGCATTGATTTGAAGTGTGCGGACAACAGCATTTAAAAAGGATTCAGAATTAAAATCTTCCCGGGTCTGCTTTGTAATGAAAATGGGGTCTAAAGCGTCATCACCTTCACGCCTTAACTGCACAAAGTCGCCCGGTTCAATGTCCCTGATGATTCTATCCAGTAATGACTGAATACTGTCGTGAACAATGTTCACAGCCTCGACAAATGATCGTACACGCTCCAAACTTACAAACCTAAAATGATCAGTATGTATGTGCGCGCTGAAATTGTGGAGGTCCCTCTGATGATGATGGAAGTGTTGTAAAAACACTGTATGATCGGAGCCCCCACATCATCATCAGCGACAGCCGCATCATCAGAGGCTTGTGAATTTTGTGTAGCTGTGTGACCAGCATTTTCAGAGTCATCTTGGCTATGTGAAAGTTGGCCTGACTGCTGTGGCGGCAACTGGGGGGTCTGTAGAGCTATTGCAGGACACGTACCCCATGACACCTCCTAGCGCATAGTACGCGTCTAGCATTGACCAACAGTTTTAGAGCTCGCTTTATAACTCTAGCCCTATTAAGCGGGGTAATGCGGTTTTAGCTGTTTTATGCATATTTAGTGATAATGGGTTACCACCATGGGGTATCACGGTGTCCACCTGTACATTGTGAAGTGCGTATAGCTCGGCCTTATTAGCATGTGTTGTGATTGGTGCTGACAATAATCTTAATAATAATCAATAATCTAGCAGGTACTGACACTACAGAATCTGTATCACTAGCAGGTACTGACACTACAGAATCTGTATCACTAGCAGGTACTGACACACAGAATCTGTATCACTACAGGTACTGACACTACAGAATCTGTATCATAGCAGTACTGACACACAGAACGTATCACTAGCGTACACTAAGAATGTATCACTAGCAGGTACTGACACAAGAATCTGTATCACTGACAGATCTACACACAGGATCTACCCAGAATCTGATCACTAGAGTACTGACACCACAGAACTGTATCACTAGCAGGTACTGACACTACAGAATCTGTACACTAGCAGGTATGACACTACAGAATCTGTATCACTAGCAGGTACTGAACCAGAATCTGTATCACTAGCAGTACGACATCAGAATCTGTATCACTAGCAGGACTGACACAAGAATCTGATCACTAGCAGGTACGACCACAAATCTGTATCACTAGCAGTACGACACACAAATCTGTATCAACACTAGCAGGTACGACACTACAGAACTGATCACTACAGGAACTGACACTACAGAATCTGATCACTAAGCAGTACAACATACAAATCTTAACATACTGACACTAAGAATCTGTATAATCTGTATACACATACTGAACTACAATTACAGGTACTGACACTACAGAATCTGTATCACTAGCAGGCTGACACACGAATCTTATCACTTAGCACAGATCTCACTACAGTCTGATCACTACAGTACTGACACACAGAATCTGTACACTAAGCAGTACTGACACTACAGAACTGAATCGTATCACTAGCAGGACTGACACTACAGAATCTGTATCACAGCAGGTACTGACACTACAGAATCTTACACTACGAGTGATACCTACAGACGAACATCTTAGCAGCAGTACACTACAGAATCTGTATCACTAGCAGTACTGACACACAGAATCTGTACACTAGCAGGTACTGACACTACAGAATCTGTATCACTAGCAGGTACTGACACACAGAATCTGTATCACTAGCATGACTGACAACATAATCTGTATCACTACAGAATGACACATACAGAATTGTATCACTAGCAGGTACGACCACAGAATCTGTATCACTAGCAGGTACTGACACTAAGAACTGTATCATAGCGTATGAACAGTATGACACTACAACTACACAGAACTTATCAACAGAATACTGAACAGAAATCTGTACAACATGTACAGACACCACAGAATCTGATCACTAGCAGGTACTACACTACAGAATCTGTATCACTAGCAGGTACTGACACACAGAATCTGTATCACTAGCAGGTACTGACACAATGAATCTGTATCACTAGCAGTACTGACACACAGAATCTGTATCACACAGGTACTGACACTAAAATCTGTATCACTAGCAGGTACTGACACTACAAATCTGTATCACTAAGGTACTGACACAATCATCAGAATCTATACACTAGCAGGTCTGACACACAGAATCTTCACACTAGCATGGTACTGACACAAGAATCTGTACACTAGCAGGTACTGACACACGAATCACTAGGGATACTACAGAACTGTACACTAAATACTGAACTACAGAATCGTATCATAGCAGTAGTACACACAGAATCTGTATCACTAGTACAACACAACTATCACTAAGGTATCACTACAATTCACTACAGACTGAACCAAAATCTTACACTACGAACTGTACAACATACTGACATACAGACTGATACAGAGTATCACTACAGTACTACACTACAGAATCTGACACATCTATACACTAGCAGGTACTGACACAAGAATCTACACAAGCAGTACTGACACAAATCTGCACTACAGTACTGACACACAGAATCTATCACTAGCAGTATGACACTCAAGAATCTGTATCACAGGACAACAAACGTATCCTAGTATGAAAATTGAACAGATCAAATACAGGTAGACACAGAAGGGTACACGAATACACAGAATCTGTATCAGAAATGTTCAGTCTGACAATTTATCTAGAGGTACTGACACCACAGAATCTGTATCACTAGCAGTACTGACACCACAGAATCTGTATCACTAGCAGTACTGACACTACAGAATCTGTATCACTAGCAGGTACTGACACACAGAATCGTACACTAGCAGGTACTGACACACAGAATCTGTATCACTAGCAGGTACTGACACTACAGAATCTGTATCACTAGCAGGTACTGACACAAGAATCTGTATCACTAGCAGTACTGACACTACAGAATCTGTATCACTAGCAGGTACTGACACTACAGAATCTGTATCACTAGCAGGTACTGACACCACAGAATCTGTATCACTAGCAGGTACTGACACACAGAAGACAGCACAAATCTTCACTAGCAGTCTCACACAGACTGACACATCAGATCTGACACTAGAGTACTCAGGTACTACAAATCTGTATCACTAGCAGGTACTGACACACAGAAATCTGTATCACTAGCGGACTGACACTCACAGAATCGGTTACAGCAGACTGATCACACAGGACTGACACACTACATACGTACACAGAATCGTATATACAGGTACTGACACACAGAATTGTATCACTAGCAGTACTGACACCACAGAATCTGTTACTAGCAGGTACTGACACCACAATCTGTATCATAGCAGGTACTGACACACAGAATCTGTATCACTAGCAGGTACTGACACTACAGAATCTTATCACTAGCAGTACTGACACACAGAACGTACACTACAGTACTGAACACAGACTAACTACAGTTCCACAGAATCTGTAACATTGCACAATCTTCCAGCATACTGAACAACGATCACTGCGTACGCACATCTGTATCTACGTACTGAACACGATTTACCACGTTACAAATTCCGCATATGACACACAGATCTGTATGAACTACAAAATCACTAGTCTACACAAATCTGTCACTAAGGTACTACACAAATCTATACATTGAACACAGAATATCTACGTACGCACAAATTGTATCTAGCGTCGACAAAGATCTTATCCTAAGACTAACAGATGTTCAGAGCCACACAGAATCTGTTCCAGAGTGCACGATCTATCACTAGCGTATGACAACAGAGTCCAGCGGTACGCACACGAATCGTATCAGCGTATGACACCAGAATCTGTATCACTAGCAGGTTACTGACACACAGAATCTTTATCACTAGCAGGTACTGACACCACAGAATCTGTATCACTAGCAGGTACTGACACCACAGAATCTGTATCACTAGCAGGTACTGACACTACAGAATCTGTATCACTAGCAGGTACTGACACCACAGAATCTGTATCACTAGCAGGTACTGACACCACAGAATCTGTATCACTAGCAGGTACTGACACACAGAATCTGTATCACTAGCATGGGACTGACACCACAGAATCTGTATCACTAGCAGGTACTGACACTACAGAATCTGTATCACTAGCAGGTACTGACACCACAGAATCTGTATCACTAGCAGGTACTGACACTACAGAATCTGTATCACTAGCAGGTACTGACACCACAGAATCTGTATCACTAGCAGTACTGACACCACAGAATCTGTATCACTAGCAGTACTGACACTACAGAATCTGTATCCTAGCAGGTATGACACAGAATCTGTATCACTAGCAGGTACTGACACACAGAATCTGTATCACTAGCAGTACTGACACTACAGAATCTGTATCACTAGCAGGTACTGACACCACAGAATCTGTATCCTAGCAGGTACTGACACCACAGAATCTGTATCACTAGCAGTACTGACACTCAGAATCTGTATCACTAGCAGGTACTGACACACAGATCTGTATCACTAGCAGGTACTGACCACAGAATCTTATCACTAGCAGGTACTGACACACAGAATCTGTATCCTAGCAGGTACTGACACCACAGAATCTGTATCACAGCAGTACTGACACAAGAATCTGTATCACTAGCAGTACTGACACAAGAATCTGTATCACTAGCAGGTCTGACACCACAGAATCTGTATCACTAGCAGGTACTGACACACAGAATCTGTATCACTAGCGGTACTGACACCACAGAATCTGTATCACTAGCAGGTACTGACACTAAGAATCTGTATCACTAGCAGGTACTGACACCACAGAATCTGTATCACTAGCAGTACTGACACCACAGAATCTGTATCACTAGCAGGTACTGACACCACAGAATCTGTATCACTAGCAGGTACTGACACACAGAATCTTATCACTAGCAGGTACTGACACACAGAATCTGTATCACTAGCAGGTACTGACACCACAGAATTGTATCACTAGCAGGTACTGACACCACAAATCTGTATCACTAGCAGTACTGACACCAGAATCTGTATCACTAGCAGGTACTGACACCACAGAATCTGTATCCTAGCAGGTACTGACACACAGAATCTGTATCACTAGCAGGTACTGACACACAGAATCTGTATCACTAGCAGGTACTGACACCACAGAATCTTATCCTACAGGTACTGACACTACAGAATCTGTATCCAGCAGGTACTGACACCTACAGAATCTGTATCACTAGCAGGTACTGACACTACAGAATCTGTATCACTAGCAGGTACTGACACTACAGAATCTGTATCACTAGCAGGTACTGACACTACAGAATCTGTATCACTAGCAGGTACTGACACTACAGAATCTGTATCACTAGCAGGTACTGACACCACAGAATCTGTATCACTAGCAGGTACTGACACCACAGAATCTGTATCACTAGCAGGTACTGACACTACAGAATCTGTATCACTAGCAGGTACTGACACTACAGAATCTGTATCACTAGCAGGTACTGACACCACAGAATCTGTATCACTAGCAGGTACTGACACTACAGAATCTGTATCACTAGCAGGTACTGACACTACAGAATCTGTATCACTAGCAGGTACTGACACTACAGAATCTGTATCACTAGCAGGTACTGACACTACAGAATCTGTATCACTAGCAGTACTGACACACAGAATCTGTATCACTAGCAGGTACTGACACTACAGAATCTGTATCACTAGCAGGTACTGACACTACAGAATCTGTATCACTAGCAGGTACTGACACTACAGAATCTGTATCACTAGCAGGTACTGACACTACAGAATCTGTATCATAGCAGGTACTACCCCACAGAATCTGTATCACTAGCGGTACTGACACCACAGAACTGTATCACTAGAGATACTGACACCACAGAAATTTATCACTAGCGGGTTACTACACACAGAATCGTATCGCTAGCAGGTCTGACACCACAGAATCTGAAACACTACGGTACTGACCACAAATCTGTATCCTAGCAGTACTGACACACAGAAATTTTGTATCACTGCAGGTACTGAACCACAGAATCTGTAATCACTAGCAGGTCTGACACTACAGAATCTGTATCGCTAGCAGGTATGACACTACAGAATCTGTATCACTAGCAGGTATGACACAAACAGAATCTTATACTGCAGGTACTGACACCACGAATCTGTATCACTGCAGGTACTGACACCACAGAACTGATTGTGTCGACCCCCCCACCACAATTGTGGGTTACCAGGGCAATGGGGTACTCAGACCCGAGCCCATAAAAAGTCTAGGGGGATTTTGTCACGGGTAGCTGTGGCCGGTCTGTGGCCCGGGGGGTCTGGCGTATTTGGGGATTTTTACAGGGGATTGATTTATGACAGTTCGTGACGCCACCTTTTATTCTGGTAATAGTCCCAGCGCTGCTGAATCTCTGGGGGGGTGAGGCAGCTGTGTGGGTCCCCAGGTGGGATGGTCCCTCAAAGTCTATGTGAGTTTGGAAGCGATGCAGATAAAGAACACGCCACACGGTCAGGTCTTTTCCCATCCCCTTTACTTGCAAAGATGATAAGGCGGTCCCAGGGGGCTGACCAAGGAGAGTGTACTTGAGACGGCAGCTGGACAAGTTAGGGGCCTCCTTAACTCCAATAAAACGAGTAAACCCACCTGAAGCTATTCCCCCTCAAATTCCCTAATCTTTGCTGTACCTGCCCGTCAGCTAGTGTTAGGGGCCTTCCTGTGAAGGAGCTAATTCTTACGTGGTCCGCGAACTCCAAAGTCTTCCCTCCCCCTACCCCAGTTAATACTGAATAAGGGGCTTTTTCGCCGCGCCTAGGGTCCGTAGATTCTTGGTTTTCCTATCACCGTGCCTGAAACAACGTGACCCTTCGGTCCCATGACCGGTAGCAAGTCTGGACTTCTGCAATCCTGAAGCACCAATTCTATAATCCACTTGCCTTTCGCCTTGTCCACGCTGGAACATAAGCACCAAAAAATAGCCAAGGTCGGCAGTCACTTCTTTCCTTTTCCTTCCAGAAGTTAGCCACGGATGCTCATTATCACAGGCAGGGCACGTCTCTGTACCTATACCGTCCTTTAGAACAGGGATGTGAAGACTTTCCGTGCTAATACTTCTTCTTTCCTCATGTGTGGTTGAAAAAGGTGAACAGCTCTGACTAGACAAGGTGTATTCCAAACACCTATACCAGACTCCCGTTATAAGGTGATAAGCAGCTGCCTCTTTCCTCCCTCCAAACGTTCTTTTCTCCTCACAAAGCTAGACTCTACTCCAACTCCCCTGTCAAAGACAGGAATAGACTAATCACTCAACACCTAAACCTTGACCACCCCCAGAGTATACTCCACACCCTAGGGTGTGTCAGTGGTGTCGAGTGAATGGATATTACATTAAACTGCCGTCTCGCCATACATTCCAGGGTACGCGTGTGCTACCACCAGGGGCTACACATTCCCCCATGGTAACGAAGCACTCCCGGGCTGTAAAATACAAAAGACATTTTTTTTTAAGCAATAAACTTTTACAATAACATCTTCCCACCGGGGGGGGAGAAACTTGAACGTTACAAACTTTTAAGAAAAATAAAAAACATTTAGCTTCAATAAATATCAAGAACTTGTGAAGACCCGCACCAAACCTCAACGGGGGGTCCTGGGGGCTGCAGGCTCCAATGCAGACCTCATCGGCCACCCCCATAGGGTTTTGTTTTTTCAGAGGAGGTTTATGGATGGTTTTTGTAAAACCAAAGGAAGCACCGAAGCGCAACTATGAAAAAAAGTTCTGGGTTAGCATATCCTTAAAACCCCAAAAGTCCTTTGCAAAGGAAACAATCACTTTTAAAACACATTCAAGTGCAACTGTTTATCACTATCATTTACCAATTACCCAGCCGGGCATTCATAATTGAAATTATTTACATATATAACCTTGGCAAAACTTTTTCAAAACATTTTAAACTTTCTCTTTCTACTTGTGGGACCGAAGGGATCTCACCACTTTTACTATTTATTCATCCTTCTACTAATACACCTTCATACTCTTTCACCCCGGGGCGGAACGATGAATGAGCCCTAGATCCAAACCAGCCAAATCATGTCTGCGATCAGGGTCTGGGTTGCGACGTTTTCTGGTGCGAACCTCTAGGGGCGCAACGGGTACACTTTTCGCATGCACCGTTTGCGTCCCATTAAGTCAACGATAAGACCCGTCAGGGTTTGCGATCTGATGGGTCCATGTGGCATGTGGAGGGGCTTTAAATTGCATGAACCTGGGTCGCATGTTGCGATACTTTGCAGGGGCGATGCTGGGGCACGGCGGATGCTGCTTGGCTGGAGACGGGAGCGGTGGTAATGGTGCGGACCTGCGTCTGGGACGGGGTCGCGGACGTGGCGCGTTCAGGGCAACCACCCCTTCTTCCCCAATGCCCGGTAGGTGATAATCTCCGTTCACTAAGTCCCTCCCGGGATGACCTTGCGGAGGTGAGATTCCACGCACGCCTGTGACAAGATGCTGGGTAGAGGCCCGGTTCGCGGATAAACCCCGCCCTTCGAGCTGGAACCACCACACCCCTGCCGCCGGGTTCCCGTAAGGACCTTTGTCCGCGACGGACAGTCCCTTGCGGCAATCATCGGCATATTGTCGCGGCGGTTCCTCTGAGCCCCCGCTCTTTTTCCTGTGGCGCCTCTTCGT